>PVHY01013670.1:0-40696 GCA_004024945.1 Uropsilus gracilis
AACAGTTAAATAAAGACAGAAAGTCTTCATTTTACCCACTTTCAAACAGAGGTATTTATGATGGGTATATTTGTAAAATGAGCTGAGCAATGACATATGCCTATTGGCAAGTGGTGTTTGGCAGATAAGGCAATTTTTCATCAATGAGTATAAATGAATTATGCCATTAGTTGGGTATTTAAGAATATAGAGATTTTTTTAATTGTCACATAACAATGGAATAAGTGTTATGGGGCTATTTATCAGGGAATATAATAACACCAAAGGGTATTTATGAATAATAGTTTTCAATGGCAGACATCTATGGATAATATGTCAATGGTTTTTTTTATTTCTCAGTGGAGAAATCTGTCAAGAGATCATGAATGGAAATCTTTTAATAGGTATTTTTGAGTGGAATGACACCCCCCCCATAGGTTAATGAAGGAAAAATTTGTTAATGAGAAGGTACTTGTGAAAGGGAAGATCTGTAGGGATCACTGATAGCAATATACCGGTGGGATGTTTATCAATAAGGAGATGAAACAAAAGTAATCACAGTAGGCAGAATTCTCTCAGGGGCAGAATGTCCCCTAATTTTCTCACCATTACATAAAACACCTCCTCTTGAATTTGCTGGAACATGTGAATATAACTCCATGCCTATATTACACAGCAAAAAGGACCTTGAGAATGTAATTAAAGATAATAACCAGTTCACCTTAAAATAGGAAGATTAAAATAGGAAAATTTTAAATTATCCTTAAAATAGGAAGATTATACAGGTGAGCCTAATTAAAAGCACCTAAGTCCTTCAAAAACAGAATTTTCTGCTGCTGGTTGCAAAAGAGGATGTCAGAGAAAGTAGAAACAAGAGAACTATTTGGTGCATCCCAATCGACTTTGATGACAATGAAACCCACATAGTGAGAGTAAAGTTGACATCTAGAAGCAGAGAGCACTCACTGACTTTGCTGACTGCCAGCAAAGGAATGGCAACACCTCAGCAATTCAGTGGCAAGGAACTGAATTCTGTCAACCAGCTGAATAAGGCAGGAAGTGGATTCTCCCTGAGAGCCTCCAGATAAGAGTCAGTGTGGCCAAAACTTTGGCTTTGTGAGACTATTAAGTAGAGTATCTAGTCAAGTTCACTTGGGCCTCAGATCTACAGAACAGAGATAGTAAGTGGGTGGCATTTTTTTCAAGACCCTAACTTTGTTTTAAGCTAATCAGTATTTGCCTGTAGAGTTGTAGGGTAAGTGGTCAGGTTGTTTTTCTCCATCAGCCCCTTTGACAGCACATGTAGTATTGTGCCACCCCCCCACCCCATGAGTGCATATGCCTAGGCCCAGCAGGTGTGTGCATGTGTGAGTGGGCTCACCTGGGCCTAGAAGGTAAGTGATATAAGGGCAGTGTACCCCCTCCCCCCCAAAAAGGAGAGCATGAGAGAGAGCATGAGATGAGAGAACCCAGAGAAAGTGTATTGATTCCTGGGGGGCTGAGGGAGAGTTGCCTGCCTCCCAGTCCCCCATACCCATCCCAGTCCTGGCTCTGCCCTTCCTTACCAGGAGTCTGATATTTGCACTACAACTGGCATCAGGATCAGGCTGCTTCCCTTACGGAGGTATTTGTGAAAGAGGAAATGTGTTCTACTCAAAAGAGAGGACTTTCCAAGGGAATTCTTTACAAAGGTTTGGGGATTTGTTATCTATTGAACAATAGAGCTTCATAAATATGGGTACTTGTCCTTAATGAGGACTACAAAATTGAGGAACTGATATGGGGTTCAATTGTATCCTCCAAAAAGATACAGTGAATTCCTAACTCCTACTTCCTCAGAATGTGACCTTACTTGGAAATTAGAACATGAACATTATCATTTGGGGGGGAATAGTTGTCCTCAGAATACTTTGAAAATGTAGATATTTGTCAGTGGGGAGATTTGTACACTAGAAATGAGTGTATGAGCATCCTAGGAAGAACAATGTGACAAATGAATATATTAATTATTTGTAACATCTTTAGGAGAGATTATCCAAATGATGTTAAAGATGGCAGGGTGCATGAAGTTACTAACTTTACACATTATTTCCAATATTGTAAATTATCATTTCTAAACATTTAATATTGCAAGTAATCATTACTGCTAAGACTTATCATTTTATAATAAATTATATTTTCATTACTACACTAATAATAATAACCAATAAAGTACTAATGTAGTCCATAGGTTCTTGGCTACTGCAACTTTAAGTAAAAGAGTGTATAACAAAAGCAAGTCCTCAGATAAGGTTATTTTTCATACTGGCTGGGAATTTATTTTTCTTATAAACAGTATTATAAAACAATGTAGAACAAAATGACCTTGAGAACCTGTTATAGTTACAGAGAACTAGTTATGTTCTTAGCGCTGTTCTAAGTACTTTACATATGACTTTAATATTTATAGTGACCCAATGAATTAGGCATTATCTTTATCCACACTTAACAGTTGTCGAAACAGACTCATGCAGAGTCCCCAAGAACACACAGGGTAAGGAAAAGGCAGAATTTCCCCCCATCAAAATTGTAATCAGCCATTAATTACAACTTTTTCTTTAAAAAAAAAGGACTCAAATTTTTAAATGACAGTTAATTATTTTTATTTTTATATTTTTAAACTTTATTGAGATGGAATTCACACACAATAAAATTTGCTCACTAAACATGACAGTTTTAGTATATTCACAGTTGTTTAATAATCACAGTAGAATTTTAGAATATTTTCATTATCCTCAAAAGAAACCTTGTACCCATTAGCAGCCATTTTCCATTTCTCCCACTTCCCCCACCCTAACCCTGGACAATCACTAATTTATTTCCTGTCTTCATACTTTTGACTATGCTGGACATTTTATATAAGTTGAATCATACATTGTGTGGTCTTTTGTGATGGTTTTCTTTCAATGAATATGTTTTCAAATCAGTTGTAACCTGATCAGTACATCATTATTTTTTTATTACTGAATATTTATGTATTACTTAAATGTTCTATCTATAAATCAGCTAGTGGACATTTGAATTGTTTTCACTTTTTGGGGTACTACAAATAATATGAACATTTGCAAATTTTTGTTTAGACATGTTTTCATTCTTCTTAGATGGATACCTAGGAACAGAATTGTTTGATCATATAATAACTCTATGTTTAACATTTTGAGAAACTTCCAAACTCTTTTCCAAAATGTCTGCACCATATTACATTCCACCAGCAATATAAGATGGGTCCAATTTTGCCACATCCTCACCAATACTTGCTATTGGCTATCTTTGGTATTCTAGTCATTCTAGCAGGTTTGTGAAGTGATATCTTACTGTGGTTTTGATCTCTAATTCCCTGATCCCTAATGATGTAGTTTTTCACATTCTAAGTCTGTTTGTATATCTCACTTTCAGAAATCACTGCTCAGATCCTTTGCCCATTTGAAGTTGGGTTATTTATGTTCTATATTTTTTTATTATTACAAGAATTTTCATATATTCTAGCTAAAACTCCTTTATTAGCCATATTATTTACAAACATTTTCTCCCATTCTGAGGGTTATCTTTTTACTTTTTTGATAGCATCATTTGCAACACAAAAGTTTTTAATTTTGATGAAGTTCAATTTATCTCCACTTTGTTTTATAATGTGTACTTGTGGTATCATATCTAAGAAATCATGATGGGGCAGAATTTGAATACAGCTCTGGCTCCAGGTTTATATTCTTCATCATTATCCAGCATTGCGTGTGTAGAAATTATATCATTGGTAGAATTATCACACGTGAAATTATTGTTATGAGAATTTTATGTGTTTTGATCCCAGGGGTGAACACACCAATCTAGTATCCTCTCACCTTAGCAGAGACCTCTGGAAGATTTCTGGGTGGGGACAGTCAGACTCACCTTTTAGGGAGAAGGTTCAAGGTTCAAATGAGGAAAGGGCTGGCCCCCAGCCCTTTGAGCTGGTGAACCTTTGAGCTGAAGCCTACCATAGACCACACAGGGCTGTCACCATGTGCTTCCTCTAGGCCATCGGTCTCTTCCAAACAAAGATTCACACACTGACACATGGAACTCTGGAGTGAGGGCAGGGCAGGATTTCTCACTTTAGTGGGTTTTCTAGGTGGGAAAATGGGAGGAAATGTAGTGGCTTGGGACTGCAGGTACTCTGCCAGGAGCCATGCCATATTCTTAAGTACACAGCCTCTCTGTAAGGTATGCATCCCCATTGAGGCAAAACTAAATATCTATCTGGAAGGAAGGTACTCCCTCTGTACCTACAACTCCTGCTTTCTGTTTAGCATGTCCAGCCACACCCAGTGTATACCACAGTCCATTCTGGGGAAAAATAGCTGGAGTAACCAGAAAATAGGGGGAGTAAGACACCTAAACAGACTCACGATTAAGGTAACTAAGAAGGGAAGGTAACCTCTTCCAGATGTTGAGAAACAGCTAGAAGTAGCAGGAACAGCCTGTGCTCCCAGACAACAGTCCAGGGCTGAGGAAACATCTCAGGACACTAGAAAACAGCCACAGGGGCTAAGTCAGTCAGCAATGTGGACGAGTCAGAGAACAGTCCTTGTGGTTAGAGGATGGAGTGAAATTCTAGAACAGCTAACTAAAAGAGGAGATCATCTCTAAGTATCAAGTAACATCCAGAAACAACTAGGAGACAGAGAGATTAAGGAGTGAACTCAGGCTGATGGAACATTCATGGAAACACAATGGGGAAGTACAATGGAAGTACAATGGGGACTGTATCTGAACCCAAGAAACAGCACAGGAATGATCATAAAATACCAGTGAAGACAAAACAGTTCTTAAATTTGGAAGACAGTCAGAAGGAATGCAAAACAGCCAGAGGAACATGGGATAGAGCCTGAGGCCATAGTCAAAAAGACCAAGAACAGTCTCTGAAGTACACAGAATAGTAAAATAACCAACAGAGTCCAAGAAACAACCACAGGGACTGAAAAACAACCAATAGAACAGCATATAGACATCAGGGAACAATGGCTGACCCTGAAATAAAGCCATCAAAAATTGTGGGAAGTAATCAGAGAACTCATTCTCCACATCCCTGTGCATGCTGGTTCCATGCTGGTGCATGCTGGGCACAATGCCAGACTTCTGAGGCCCATATGCTATACTAGGGCATAATGATGGACCAGCATCCACAGAGATGAGGTAGTGAGTGGGCTGATAGTGTGATGGAGACAGAAACACATTGGTGGTGGCTAATGACTTATCAGCAGAGGGTTAGCATGCGATCAGGAAACTGGAATATTTTATGAAGATCAAAGACACTAATGGCCAACATTAGCAGACACGGTGGTCACATCAATTAATACAGGGTCAACAGTAGATACTGTGATTGGAAAATGTGAGGCAAAGACAAAACTCATGGCTAGTAGTCAGTAATCACAGTGTCAAGGCTAATACAAGGTTAGCACACACAGTGATGGATGCTTCGAGATGGTCAGTGTGCACTCTGCTGGGTGCACACACTGTTCACACACTGTATTAGTGGCTAGTAGGGAGATCAACAGCCACACTGATCAAAGTTAATGTACTATCAGCAAATACTATGATTGGAACTTCTGAGGGTTAAAGACACTACTACTGACTAATGGGTGGTCAGCAAGGTCAGGCTAGTGTGGGATCAACAGACACTGTGCTGGAAGTTCATGGAGATTAGTTTGCTTTGTCTGTTGGCGGATCAGCAGACAGTGATGGGAGCTAAGGAAGGGTCAGCAAATATATTGCTGGGACTTCATGGGTACAGAATAAGCTATACTGCTGGCTAATGGAGGATCAACAAACACTGTGGTGGGTGCTAACATAGGACGAACCAACTCTTTACTCAGGTCTCAATGTGTCAAAGAGACAATACTAGTAGTTAAGGAAGAATGATTCTGCAGACCTGGTGATTTGACAAAGAACAGAGTGATAAGGTCTTAAAGGTCATACTTTGTGCTGGTGGCAAATAAACCAGAAGATATTCAAGTATGGTTAGCAGACACACTGACAGCTATAAGTCTACCTTATGTAGGGTCAGAACATAGAGTGGTGGGGGCTAGTCTAAAGAAAACTGACATTGCCAGACCTAAAAATGTGAAACTAGATAAATGAGGGATCAAAAGACAGTGTGACAAGATGATGTGAGCTCTGCAGATACTGCTGGGCTCAAGTCACCATAGAGCCAAGCAAAGGACTCGGAATCAAAGTCACCATACTGGTGGTTCATTGGGGAAGAGCAGATACATAGTAGTGTAACTGTCCTGTGCTACGTGTTCATGGAAGTTAAAGACACTATAACAGTGGCTAATGAAAACATCAGTACAGAGTCTTGGGGTCTGATGTAGGATGGGCAGACATGAGAATGAAAACTCACGGAATTAAATATATTGTTGGTAGCCAAGGGGGGGTGTCAACAAACTGGTGGGGACCACATGGAATCAACAGTCACAACAGGCAGGTGGTAAGATTCAATGCTGAGTGCTACTGGGAGGTCAGTAATCTCCATGCTGATTGGCAGACCATCAGTCACTCTGCTGGAGGCTAATGGGTGAAAAGATACTATACTATGAGTCAATAAAGGAGCAAAAATTGTAATGCAGCTATAAGAGGGGTGAAGAATGTTTTGAGTGAATTGGGGTGAGCAGACGGCTCAAGTGAAGTTATAAGACAAGATGCTACGAGTAGGTCAGAAACTATTCTGGATTGAAGGGCATGATAATTGCTGTAAGCTTAATGGGGTGTTAATAGACACTGTGTTGACATGTCCATGGGGTCAAAAACTACTGTAGTGGCTAGAGAAGGATCCAAAATATGCTTAGGTTACTGGGAATCAAATTCACACACAGTGCTGGCCAGCAAGGATCACCACATATGCAATAGCAGCTAATAGAGGGTCAGTGCAAGCCATCATGGGAGCACAGTGTCATTTTAAAGAAGCTAGACCATTTCTAAAGCTTTCAATGGATTTCCGAGTCTCCCAGATGTGAGCTGAGGCAGTTCACATCTGATTCCTAGTGTGGAATGAGGGAAACTTTCATTCTTTTTAAAGTTTAACTGAGGTAAAATTTCCATAAAATAAAATGCAAACATCTTAAGTTTGCTCATTTGATGAATATATACCCATTAAAACACATTCCAGTCAAGACACAGAACAGTCCCATGGCCACAGGAAGTTTCCCCCTACCCCTTATGAGTTCACTCCCATTCCAGAAGAAAACTCTGACTTGCTCCCTGTCACTATAAATTTACGTGTGAGTTCTTTCCATAATAATATTTCAAAAAAGCAAATTTAATATTTTAATGGCTCAAAGACTCGAAGAACTGACGAGATGTCATTTTGATCGATTTAAATACTTAGTAAATGAGGGTGACAGTATGCTATACACAAAATACAGAAGCCATTAATATGTATGTTCAAGTATATGTTGTATTTGAAGAAATCTAATAATTAATTTAAATACCCTTGTCAAAGTTGACGATTTTATGATAACATGGATGTACCTAGAAAAAAAAATCATATATATATATGATTTTGAGACATATATATATATATATATATATTTGAGACTAGGTCTCGCTGTTTTTGTCCATGGAACCACAGGCTCCCTTTGCCCGGGGTATCATAAACTCAAGCAATCCCCAGCCTCAGCTTCCCAGGTAGCTGGGATTACAGGCACGCACCACCACGCCCAGCTATTTTTTGGGACTAGGTCTCACTATGTGGCCCCGAGCGGGACTCGAACCGTGATCCCTAACCCCAGCCACTTCATAGGCTGAAGCTTACAGGCACGAGCCACCGTGCCTGGCTTAGAAGAAATCATATTAGCAGAAATAAGTCAGAAAAAGACAGAATCCAAATGGTTTCACTAATATATGGGACATAGGAAAAACAAACAAAAGGCCAGGAGGGAAAGTCAAAACAAGCTAAAAAACAAACTAAAGTTTACAACTTGGGGGTGGGTGGGTTTGGGAGGGAACAATAAGGGAGAGGAGAGCCCTGGGGATTACAAAGATGTGAAATAATTACCTATATAATAAAGTATTTATAAAAAATAAATAAATACCCTTGTCATAATCATTATGGGACATTTCAGGGGAAAAAGTCAAAATAGGATGTGGTTGAACATCGATGGGCATAGTGCTGCCAAATACTAAAGATTCACTTTTGCT
This sequence comes from Uropsilus gracilis, assembly GCA_004024945.1. Lineage (NCBI taxonomy): Eukaryota > Metazoa > Chordata > Mammalia > Eulipotyphla > Talpidae > Uropsilus > Uropsilus gracilis. Next base: position 8,194 of record PVHY01013670.1, read on the forward strand.
TATCAATAAAGGTGCAAATGAAACATCAACCCAACAAAGGTGAAAGGTTTTCTACTAACAGACCTCCGCTAAAGGGTATATTTCAGGTAAAGAAGAAAATGATCTTGAATGGAATACAGAAAGGAATAAAAAGCAGCCCTGGTGGTGAATATGTAGGTAGAGTAAAATGACCATACAGTAAGTTCTCAGTGTCAATAGGTTCTTGTAAATTGTGACCTATAATAAAACTGGGTCTTCAAACGATCTTGTTTCTTTCAACATAGGACAGGTTTGCTTTTTTCTTGCCAATGTTATAATTGAAACACGGTTATTTCAAGACCCACTGCATAAAAAAACATTTTCTGGAAGGAGTGTGTGTATACATATACATTACATACATACATATATATGTGTGTGTACATATAAAAATCCCATAAAACATTAGACTTTTAAATATATATGTATGTACACGTATATGAGCAAAGTCTTGTATGACCAAGACAATTTCTTAAAGAAAACCATAAAATACTACTAATAGGTCAAAAAAAAGATGAGCTAAAAAATAAAAAGACAAATGACAACCATGGATGGAAAGACTTACAGGTATAAAAGCCCTTTGCCTTTTTAAAAGAGTGATAACTAGTCCTGGTGAATGTGCAAAAATGTAAACTTTTTCTCAAGATGCTGATGAGAGTAACTTCCTAAGATTTTGAGGGGAAAAATTCAATATTTAATAAAGCAGTAAAGCTTCTATATCAATCAGAACCCAGCTAGGAGACAGAAACCATATCAGTTATTTTAACAAAGAGAACTTACTGTAAAGAATTTTTATCTACTTATGAAGTAACTACGTAACTGAAAAGACAAAAGAGAACATTAAAATTCTGGAGGCAGCATCTGCAGAAAGTGGTATGGTTAGGTTAACAAAAGGAGAAAATGGAGTTATTAAAATTAAGGATGTTGAAGGGGTCATCGTGTATGACTGGGACTCATCCCTTTAAGGAGGTGGCACTAGCTAGTTGCTGCTAGAGTCTCTGAGAGAGTGGTACCATCAGCCTGTTCTGGGAGTATTCGAAAGTTACAAATTGAATAAAATTGTTGCTAGAGTGAAGAATTACTGCTACATAGGGAAGAAATAAAGTTGGGCTAACATTCAGAGGAACAGGGAGCTAACAGGAAGAAAAATAAGAAGCAAATTCCTTCTCCCCTTCCCAGGCTCCAAATTTATATTATTGTCTGTTATTGGGAAGATCCAACAGAGAGTAGCTGGCAAAACAGAAACATGTTCTGTAGACTCAGAGCTCCAACATCACAAAGCTCAGTCCAGAAGGATGAATTCAGAGCTGGGACACACAGCTTAATAGTTGGCACAAAGCTTCCACCCTCTGATCCATTAGTTACACTTGTAGATTTAGACACTTACACACAGAAACCATGTCTCTCATCAGGGAGATGGAGAGCTAAAAGGTGTCAGCCAGACCTGTATTTATCGACATGGATAGATCTTGGAAATATCACCTTTCATGAAAAAAGAAAGCTGCAGAAGTTTAAATGCATGATGCCTTTTATGTAAAATTTTAAAAAAGCAATATAGTTATATATTACATATAGTTATATATATATAGTTATATATTGCATATTTCACACGACACACACACAAAACAAATTCTAAAATCCTAAATGGTGGAAGGAAAACCTTAACTTTATAGGAAAGTATAGGATAACGTTAACATAGAATAATATGAAAACATAAAGCTTCGACAGAAGGAAAAAGTAACAAAATTAATTTAACCAGCCGCAGTTCTGGGAGAAGATCTTGACAAAACACATGACTGAAACAAGATCTTTATATTCCCATATATTTAAAACAACAACAGCAAACATTTAAGCCAAGAAATAAAACATAAGCAGAGCACTGGAAAATATGAGCAAAGATATAAATAGTCAATATACAGAAAAAAAATCCAAGTGACCAATGAACAGTTCAACCTAACCACTAAAGGGGAAATTCAAATGAAATGATCCCTAAGGGGATAGAGATATGCTTTTAAACCAATATAGGAACTAAACTGCTATAGGTGCACTCTTTGTGGCCCGGTGATTTCACGGTCGAAAGGGCTAGATCAAATGGTATGGGGAGTCTTTCATGGAGCTGTTTTCTCCACAGTACAAAGCAAAGGCCGGCCTATGTGAGTTCTATGGTGCTCTGTGAGGTGTGCTTTTCGGCAAAAGGCTTTCCCACATTCTTGACATTCAAAGGGTCTCTCTCCTGTGTGAATTCGCTGATGTTCAGTGAGGCGTACTTTCACATAGAAGGCGTTTCCACATTCACTACATTCGTACGGTTTCTCTCCTATGTGAGTTCGCTGGTGTTGACAAAGGGACTTCTTCATACTGAAGATTTTTCCACATTCATTACATTCGTAGGGTTTCTCTCCCGAATGCATTCTCTGATGTTCAATGAGACGTGCTTTAACATAGAAGGCATTGCCACATTCATTACATTCATAAGGTTTCTCTCCTGTGTGAATTCGCTGATGTATCCAGAGAGATGAGTGCACCCTGAAAGATTTCCCACATTCATTACACTGATAGGGTTTTTCACCTGTGTGAGTTCTCTGATGATTATTGAGAGTCATCTTCATTCTGAAAAATTTCCCACAGTCACCACATTTGTAGGGTTTCTCACCTGTATGAATTCTTTGATGCTGATTTAGGGATTTCTTTGCGCGAAAGTTTTTTCCACAGTCACCACATCCATAGGGTTTCTCCCCTGTGTGAGTTCTCTTGTGTTGAGTAAGGGATATCTTTACTCGAAATGTTTTCCCACACTCACTACATTCATAAGGTTTCTCCCCTGTGTGAGTTCTCTGATGAATCATTAGGGTTGCCTTCTCAGAAAAGGTCTTCTCACATTCAGGACATTCGTAGGGTCTCTCCCCTGTATGTGTTCTCTGATGGAGAATGAGTTGCGACTTCCTGCCAAATGATTTCCCACATTCATTGCACTCAAAGGGCTTCTCTCCTGTGTGAGTTTTCTGATGAGCAATGAGGTATGATCTTGCACTAAAGGTTTTCCCACATTCATTACATTCATAGGGTCTCTCTCCAGTATGTATTCTTAGATGTTCAATAAGGTTTGATTTCCTGCAGTAAGTTTTTCCACATTCATGACATTCAAAGTTTTTCTCTCTTGTGTGTGCTCTTTTATGTTCAATGAAGCCTGTTTTCCTATAGAAACCTTTCTCATAGTCATTATATTCAACAGTTTGATCCAAAGTTTGAATCAGCTGGTGCTGAAGATGGTTGTTATTATGCCTGTGGGTTTTATTCCCAACAGGACTGTTGCCACATAGCAGTGAGAGAGATCCTTTAAAAACAAATCAGATCAGATCATGTCATGTCACTCTTTCACTCAAAATCCAACAATGACTTCCCTTATCACAGTTTAAAAGACTACAAAACTACATAATTTGGACCCCTGATAACTCTCTTATATCCTCTTGTAATATTCTCACGCTCAACCATCTTAAGCCACACTAGACTCTTTCCTATTCCTAGAATATATCAGAGACTAGGCTTGATACTTACTGTTTTCTCTCCCAGAAAACTCAAAATCTAGTGGATCCATCTCTCTCACCTCACTGATGTTAATGCACTAATGGTAACCTTATTTAAAAGCCTTCCCTGATGACATTCCCTAAAAACACATACTGCATTATCATCTTCTATCTTGCATTGATTTTCTTCTCACTATCAAACATTATACATTAGCTTCTTTTTAGTCTATGTCCTTCATTAAACTGCAAACTCCAGTCAAGCAGAGACATTATTTTACTGACAGCTGGATCCTCACAGTTAGAGCATGATCAGTATATAGTTGACATCTACTTAAAATTCAAAGGATGACTATGTGACTGTATAAATGAATGGCTGTTATTTGAAGGTATCCATAGCAACTGAAAATACTAAAGAGTGACCAGCTAGGAATAAATATCTAAGATGATGCACACTGGAGTAGAGGAGAGTAGTAGATAACACCACAAAAATCAAGATAAAATAGGGGGGAACACTTAAGTGTGAGTATGATATTGGGATTTGTAATTTGGTATCTGAAGGCTTCTGGCCTCCAGTCATTTTCAAAGATGAAGGGCTTCTAAGAAGTGGTTCCTGAAAAACAATGCCCAAAGACAATCTTTGACCCAAACTTTTGAGTTTTTATTTCCCTTTTTTCCTTATATGTCCAGTTCATGCTTACTTACCTGAGTATCCATGGCATGAAGATTCCTCCTCTAATACCCACAGCTCTTCTCCTTGCTCCAGCTTGAAAATCATTTCTGGTTTGGCCATGCAGAGGCCTGTTAATGGGAAATGGCACAGGACATGGGCCAAGTTTTTTGAGCTTTTGGGCCTCTGATGGAGAAGACGCAACTTCATGAGCTGCACAAGGAAGGGGGCCCATTTCAACCTTTCAACAGGGAAAGTAAGAACACATACACTTCCTGGTATCCCAAACTGATCAATCATTTGTAACTCTTAAATGTCATTCAACTCTTAGAGTCTTCATGTGTTACAGCAATCAAGAAAGGGATTTCATGCTACTAGGAGTTATATGGACAGAAATGCTCACCCACAGATGCCAGGTTATTATAGTTCTCCAGCATCACATCCTTGTACATGGTCCTCTGAGCAGGGCCCAGTATGTTCCACTCCTGTTGGGTAAAATCCACAGCCACATCCTCAAATGACAAAGGTCCCTATAACAAAAATCCACAATGGTCAGAACAGAACACATGGAAAACTGTGTGGGAACTAGTGCTCTCAACAGAGCACTATTGAGATTTGGCTAGAAAATGCCATGCTGGACATCAAACTCAGTGGTTTACGTGGTTTATTTTGTAGAGGAGGGAAAAAAACAAAAGCTCTGCTACTATTAACTTCTCAGTTCATCAAGAAAAAGACTACTGACTAAGTTAACATGTCTCAGTTGCGAGGGAAATGAAAAGAAATCAGAGCATTGTTCTCAAGGAGCTCACACCTGGTAAAGATACTTGGACATGAACGGCATCAGGAGCTATGTTGGACATATGTATAGGTGCAATGGGCTTCTGCAAGGGAAGAAACAGGGTTCCACTTTGTGTTAACAGACTGAACTGAAGATGTGGTGTATGTAGATATAATTCAGCTATGAGAAAGAAGGAAACACTACCATTTGTGACAACACAGATGAAACTGGAGGACATTATGTTAAATGAAACAAGCCAGATCAAGAAAATCAAATACTACATGCTATAGTATGTAAAGGGAAAAAAAGAAGCAGAGAGTAGATAGCTGGAGAGATGTTGGTTAACAGGTATGAAGTCATAGTCATATATAAGTTCAGAAATGTAATGTACAGGCATGTCCTTGATGACATTATATTGAACTATGAAAACAGGCTAACAGAGTAGATTTCAGGTGCACTCATAACCAAAGTAATGGTAATTGTGAGGCAATGATATATTTGTTAGCTTGGTTATAGTAATCGCTTCATTATATGTATGTATAATAAAGCATCATGTGCAACTTAAATATAGAAGTTTTATAAATAAATAAAAAGAAAGTAAAAAGAGTTGACTCACTGTATGAAGTATTAAACACAAAGGTAACCACCATTAAAATACCACTATTTACAGGAAATATAAACAGCATGCTCTACCAAGTCCCAAGAAATCACACCTTCATCAAGGAGGAGGAAATAGATCCAGAAAAGAAAAGAAAGCCTAAAGGGCTAAACATGAACAAACAACAAAAAGAAAGGAGGCAAAGTGACCAGAGGGGATGTGGTGTGGTGGGGTATTCCCATGGGGATTAGCAATTATACTATCATGTACTGTAAAAAATCCAAAAATAAAATAAAATTTAATAAAAAAAAGAAATACCACTATTTCCAATTATGAAAAATATCTTGGAAAAAACACCCAATAATGAAAGATGTACAGTAAATATAATATATACACACGGTAACTATCACATAAAGCAAAATTAAAGAATTGCAACCAAACATAACAGTAACACAAACTAATGTGACTGGGTTTAGCTCACCTATTAAAAAAGTTTCCATACTGCCCTATAAAGTAAACTCAACATGAAACAGCACAAAAACCACATGTTTAAAACAGTCATTCAAAAAATCTAAAATTAAAGAGATGTACAAAGACTTAACAACTGAAAAAAAGTTTAAAGGAGGAACTGAAATACTGATAGCAGATAAAGTAGAATTCCCAAAGCAATTACATGAGACAAAGTAGGATACTTTGCAATATTAAAAACTGAATCACTTATCTTAACAATAAGATGTTTTTGAATACCTAGGCACAAAGTAACAAAGCAGAAGTCCATATAAACAAGCACCAAGGAATGGAAGAATAGATATAGTCTCTAATGGGAGAGTTTTAACATACTACTCACAAAATGAGGCAGATTAAAGTGGACAAAAATAATAAGTCGTTATATAAAAGGCAATAATCAGCAAAGTGGAACTTTTGGCTAAATGTACATTGAACATTACATTCTGACTTCTCAATATACTTCTCAATATATACTTTTCAAGCCCACATAGCACATTCACAAAAATAGGTCATATACTAGGGCAGAAAGAAGACAATCTTGATGGGTTTCTTAAAATATAAATATTTCAGATGACACAATAAAAATTAAGAAATTTAATAACTCAAAATTAACAAGATGACTCTAAAATTCACAAGAACATAAAAAGGACCTACAATAGTCAAAGCAATTTTGTTTCTTTACCTCATTTCAAGACTTATAAACCTATAGTTCTCAAGACAGTGTGGTATTTTTGTAAAGATAAATGAGAGACCAAATAGAATATAGAAACAGACCTTACACATATCATCAATTTCTAACAAAGTTGCAAAGGATATCCAGTGGGGAAAGGATACCATCCCTAACAAATTGCTCTGAAACAAATGGATTGCCACAGACATAACAATGTTTGTCTCCAAAGGATAGCTACTGAATTGTTACAAGAAATTTTCAAATTCAAAATTTTCTATTTCTAACCATTTAATGAAGGTAGTGTCTGAGATTTCTCCACTGTAAAGCTACCAATTTTCTCTATGTAATTCATCAGTAATCTGTTATATGAATCTTAAGGCTATGTCAATATTTTTTTCCTCAGTAAAGCCTCATTCAACATCCATCTTTGACAACCATCAACCATCTTTGACTAGTTCAACGGTTGCAAAAATTTTTCTAACTCTCTCATTCTTTCCGCTCTATTAATCAGTTGGAAATAGACCTTAAGAAAGAGCTTTCCTTTCTCCATTTATTCATTATTCACCAGCTGTCATAATTTAACTGTTATAATTTGGTCAGAAGTGATTTGGACTTGATGCTGGTCCCAAATACAACAATTCAGTACACTGATAATATTATTATAATATCAGAAATTGAAGATCAAACTAGAACTGATTCAAATGTAAAAGTTACATGAGCAACAGAGGCTCATTGATAAATCCTATAACATCCTAAGGATTCACTAAAATTGTGACATTCTTAGGAATATTCCACAGGCAACAAGACGTGAATTGTTGTTGCCTATTCCTGGAACTAAGCAAGAAATGAAGTGCCTGATCAAGTTACTTGGATTTTACAGGATGCATGTGTCACATCTGTAAGTCTTGTAAGCACCTTTCCATATACCCAAAAGAAGGACATATTTGAATAAGGACCTGAAAAATGTAAGCTATAGCTGAATTGTAAAATGTGGTCATTCTCTTGATGCCTTTGGGCCTTTATGATCCACATTCGAATGATTTTGGAAGTGTCTAATGAAGGTTAAGTAGATTCAGGAACAAAATGACCATGTTAACAAGGATAGAAATGACTGCATTAGTCGCACTTCTGGGAATCTACCCAAAGGAGACCTCAGTGTGGGTACAAAAGGACACCTGTGCTCGGATGTTTATTGCAGCACTATTTATAATTGCAAGAACATGGAAACAACCCAAATGCCCCCAGAACAGATGAGTGGATGAAAAAGATGTGGTGTATATATACACAATGGAGTATTACTCATCAATTAAAAATGACAAATTTGATGAATTTATAGACACCTGGATGTACCTAGAGGAAATCATTCTAGTAGAAACGAGCCAGATAGAAAGGGACAGAAACCAAATGGTTTCACTAATATATGGTCAACCAAATGAAACTACACAAGGGGAGAGAGGGGACCAGCTGGAGCAGGCGGGGAGGGGAGGTGATGGTGATGGGTGACCCCCAGGGACTGAAATAATGTAAAAAAAATAATAATAAAGCAGATATTGGTAAAAAAAAAAAGAAATGACTGCATTAACAAGGAAAGAAGCTATGCATGTACTCAGCAATATGGTCTTCCACTCACCAAGGTTGACTTGAATACACCCATAGCAGACAGCCCAGAGGCCCCATTCTTGGGTGTGATCAGTCAGCTATTTAGTGGCAGGTCAATTAGATTGATTCTATTTTCATTATGGAAGCGAAAACATACTGTTCTTACTGGAATAGACAGTTACTCTGGATATTGATTTGCATTTCCTAAATGAAAAGCTTGTGCCAAAACTAGCATCTGTGGCCTTATATACTATTACCCACCATCATGGTATTCCATGAAGCAGTGTTTAAGGCAAATTCACTTTACAGCAAACAAAGTACAGCAATGGGTTCATGCTCACGAATCCACTTGTCTTGCCACATTCCCTGCTCTTGAATCAGCTGACTTGACAGATGGTTTCATAGCTTTCAGACTTAGTTGCAGTGCCAGCTATGTAGAAATGCCTTGCAAGGCTGGGACATCATCCTCCAGAAGGCTGCACACTGACTCAATCAGCACCTGATATATGGTCCTATACACAGGAGTCATGGATCCAGAGAACACAGGGTGAAAACGGGAATGGCAAAACTCCCTATTACATCTAATGATTCACTAGAAAAAAATTGTTGTTTCCCTTCCCTGTGACCTTATGCTCTTCCGGTGGAGAGGTTTTAGTTCCAAAGGGGAGAGGCACAACAATGAAGCTAAGACTATCACTTAGTCACTTTGGGCTCCCCATGTTACTAAATCAAAAGGCAAGGAAGGGAATTAGTCATACTTCACTTAAAACAGGGATACGATCTTAGAAAAGCATTATTAGGCAATCTGATTATTGTACAAATTTCAGAATGTAATTATACAACCCTAGGTGGCACAGGCCACCACACATCTAGGCTGCATGGTAGCGCCTACTGGGATATGAGTTGTGTCATTGACCAAACCATCGTCAAGCAACAGTAACTGTACTTTCCTGGATGGGGTGATTATTCTACTGAGGAGAAACTGGGCTACTGCTATGCAATGGAAGTGAGAAAGTACATGCCTAGAATACAGAAGCGTGCCTTCGGGCATTCTATAATGCTCTATGACTATATTCAACAACAAAACAATTCAGACAGGATTCATAATCTAGACCCTAGGGGGATAAACATGGATCATCCCACTAGGTAAGAACCTCAAGCAGCTGGGTTACTTGCTAAGGGCAAGGAGAATATGGTATGGGTACCAGAAGAAAGTACTTCTAAATACCAGTTATGACCACATGACCATCTGCAGAAACTAGGACTATTAACTTTTATGAGTATTTCTTCTGTTTTATTACAAACACACATGTACAATATATATTTTTCTTTTGTTTCCTCTCTTATCCTCTTACCATCTAATACAAAATCTAATAATGATAGCTAACTTGCATCCCAGCATTTAAGGTTACAGTATATCAAAGAAAAGAATGGAAATCATTCGATTACATCCACTCATGAGAAAAAAGCCTATTTTTAGTTGTACACACCGTAGTTGTGTCATGTTAGGCAGAAGTATGACATCATCACTATGGTATAAGGAGAAGTATGCCACACTGACAAGGGGTTGACTGAGATGATCAGTTAGTTCTATGTGTCTACTGTGCAGGCTATAGTCTTCAGTGGCTCGATCGAACATTAATCTAGTTGCATTTCAAAGTATTTTGCAGATGTTATCCATATCAACCATGAGTTGACTTTAGTCAAGGAGATTATCCTTGATAATTTGGGTAGGTCTCATCCAGTCAGCCTTAAGAGTAAAGCTGGGGTTTCTCTGGGGAAGAAGAAATTCCACCTATGGATGGTAAAGTCAGCTCCTGCCACAGAGTTTCTAGCTTACCCTTCCTGGTAGCCTATCCCATGGATTTCTGACTTGCCTAGCCAGCTGCACCATCATGTAATCTAATTCCTTGCACTGAATCTCTTAATGTACACACATACATGTATATTCCCTACTGGTTCCATTTCCCTGATAGAATCCTAACTGACAGAGTTCCTATTTGGGCCTTTCATCAAATGACAAGCATCCTTCTAAGACACAGATGAGAAGACAGAGACACCAAGAGAGGATCGTGTATATACGAGGCAGAGAATGTACTGATGTAGCCATAGCTAAGGAACAAGCCTAGAATACCATCTGTCCTAGAGCCTTCAGAGGGGGCATGGCCCTGCCAACACCTTCAGACATCTGGTCTCCAGACTATGAGAGAAACTTTTGTTGTTTTAAGTCCCCAAGTTTGTGGTCATTAGTTGCAGCAGACCTAGGAAACTAACACAGATTTCTGTTAGTGGGAAGTGAACATTACCATAATAAATATCTAAAAATCAAATATGGTTTTGTGATGGGATAATATATACAAACTGGAAGAATTTTGAAGAATGTGATAGAAAAGCTTAGATTGCCTTGGAATGACTATGAGAAGAAATGTGGATGTTAAAGGCACTGCTGGGCAGGACTCAGAATACATGTATCATTTTGAACAGAATTTTAATAGCAATATAAGCACTATAAGGGTGCTTTTGGTAAGGTTTCAGATAAAAATGATATTATTGGAAAATGAAGGAAAAGACTATCCCTGTTATACAGAAGCAGAAAACTCAGTAGAACTGTGTGCTACAATTGTGTGAAAAGTAGAACTTAGAAGGTATGAACTTGGATCATTAAACTGAGAGATTTTCAAACCAAGTATTGGCCTAATTTTGTTTTGCTGCTTATAGTAGAACATAAGACAAAAGAAATACATTGAGTGAGGAAGTTAAATCAAAAAAGGAACATGATGATTTGGGATATTTCCAGTTTATGCACATTGTAAACAATGGTAAAGTTAGAAAATTCACTAGTTGGAAACTAGTGCTGTTGAGAGAAAGTCAAGGATATAGTTAGAAAATCTCTCAAAAGAAACTAGGTATGTAATTTATAGATCCAAGAAACCATCTCAGCAGAAGTCAGAAATAGAGAGGGATTCTCCACTAAAGATCAGTGGAGGTTGGCCAGGCATGGTGGCGCATGCCTGTAAGTGGTAGCCTAGGAAGCCATGGCCGGGGCCAGGGATCACAGTTTGAGTCCCACCGGGGCCACGTAGCAAGACCTAGTCCCAAAAAAATAGCTGGGCGTGGTGACGTGCGCCTGTAATCCCAGCTACCTGGGAAGCTGAGGCTGGGGATTGCTTGAGTCTGTGGTACCCCGGGCAACGTGAGCCTGTGGTTCCATGGGCAAAAATAGCGATACCTAGTCTTTAAAAAAAAAATCAGTGGAGAACCCACTTGTCTAACAGGGACAAACACAGGAGAGCACAAAGCTTTTGAGACTGTTAGATGTGCAGAAACTCTGCCAACTTAAAAAGAAAGGGGCAGCAGACACAGGAGAAGATCATCAGGCTTCCACAATTTTACATGCAGGAAATGGGATAGAATGATCTGGCTATAAACACGTGGGACATTGCAAACAAACAAAAAGCCAGAATGGCTTCAAGGGCAGAATCTTGGGTGCAGAGTCAGAGGGTGAAGGGGCAGGTCCAAAGGCAGAGGCCAATAGAGCAACTGTAGGAGTGCAGGAGCTGGAGGTATTGTCACAGAGCCAAAAGATGAAGCCACCATGACCCCAAAGGGCAGAGCATCATGCAACAGAGCATCATTTTTCAAGCATTTAAAAAACTAAAGTCACTGCTCTGCTGGATTTCAAACTTGCTTGGGACCAATGGTCCCTTTATTTTTTTCCAGTCTCTCCCTTTTGGAACGGGGCTGTCTCTTACATCTGCCCCACCACCGTCTCTTGCAAACAGATAACTTGTTTTCCACCTTCATAGCTCCGCAAATGATAGGAAATTTGCCTCAGGATGGATCCTGTCTAAAGTATATTTCCACACATGCCTGATTTAGATGATTTAAATAATAAGTCTTGGGATTTGTTTTTGTTTTTAGGTAATGATACATGATATTTTGGACTTAGAGTTGATGCTATAATGGGTTAAAACTTTGGGAGATGGTGGGATGTGTATTTAGGGATCAGGGTTAATAGTGGGACAAATGATGCCCTTCCTCCCCAAATATGTCCACTTGCTAAGACCCAGACTCTGTAAATATTACCTTATTCGGAAAAAGGATATGGTCAAGAATCTTGAGTTGACATCATTCTAGATTACTTGAGTGGGCCCTAATTCAACTGTCCTTATAAGAGACAAAAGAAGAGAGGAGAGTGATGCTGCAGTTCCGGGGCATCAGTCAGGTCACCATCACATTGGCCAAAAAGAGCAGCATGGTCTTCATGGTGTTTGTGGCTGGTGATGATGAGCAGTCTTACACAGATGGCTGCAAGTTGGGAAGATGAGAAAGTGACAAAAGCATCCTTAAATGGTTCAGATGCTCCTAAAATCATACCAAAGATGCACTCACTGAAAGTTAAAGCATCAATTGCAAATGGGAGCCAGTTGGAAATGTGAATCTCTGTTTCATCCCCAATTTGAATCCAAAAACACTTCTGAAAATTCTCAGTCCAGATTTTATGATATATCACCCCCCTCTCCTGACACAAAGTAAGATACCTAAACAGAAGGAGAAATTTCGGGTCATGTTACCTGCTCTCGGGAACATCTCAGAAAGACCTACCCAGAACTTCAGTCAGAGGGAAAGAACCAAAACATATAAAGAAGGGGAAGAAACGTGAGAGAATGATAAGAGATTAAGGAGGACATTGAAGAAGAAAACTGGAAGTGTTGGTTTTTAAAAGGAAACAAGAAATGTCAGTGCAAAGAAATAGAAAAAGCAAAAGAAAGGGCAATTCAAGGATATCAAATAGCAGACTGGAAGGACTATGTAGAATGCTGCTTGTTTTACAAAGGCAAAGAAAAAAGCAAAAGCTGCTGAAACTACTGCTAAGCTGGAAATAGACAGAAATGGAATTCAAGAGGGAATCTTATGCAAGAGAAAGAAACACTATTACAATTAAAATCTGTCTTCCTGATGTTTCATCCTTTATACATCAGTTCCCTCCTGACCTTCCTTGAAAAAAGGCAAGGCAGTTTACAGAACAAGTAATAAGACTATCATATAATCTTTCAGTGGAGAAACTGGACACTATTGGCTACCATACTTTATCAAAGCCTTGCCATTTGAATATTGAAGAGAAACTTCTAATTTAATGATGTTCCTTCTGCACAGATATCTTTGATAACAACATGATCAAAGCAGTCAAATGGTGCACCATCTAGAAACCCAGAGGAAAAAATAATCAGCCAGGAAGAAAATGCTATAAAAGTATGGGGAAGATTGCAAAAAGGAAAGGAAGATAGATTAAGGATGCATGATGATAGTGAAATGGAAAACAAACTTTCCTCAACAGATGCAGTGAGATTAGTACAATAGTTGCAATTACCATGGATTCTTCTATGATTCAATATAACTAAAATTCTATTGGGCAAGTAATATTGCTTTATGCTTTCCAATTAATTAATTTATATTTAAGGTGTTTCTTTAATGCTGTTTATAAGTTAAAACTGTCTACACCAGAAAACAATAAACCAGTTCAGTAAAGTCGCCAGTTACAAAATCAACACACAAAAATCAGTTGCTTCCTTATGTGCAAAAAAGTAAGTCCAAAGAAGAAGAAATGAAGGAAACCACATAATTTACAATTGCACTAACAAAAATTAAATACCTGGGAATAAACTTAAGAAAAGATGTAAAGCACTTATACAAAGAGAACTATAAAACATTGTTAAAAGAAGTAGAAGACACAAAGAAATGGAAAGACATCCCCTGCTCATGGATTGGAAGAATTAACACTATCATAACCTACCACAACCAATCTACAGATTCAATTTAATTCCAATAAAAATATCAATGACTTTCTTTAAAGAAATAGAAAAACTACTACTGAAATTCATATGGAATAATAATAAACTTGAAAAAACAAAACCTTCCTAACCAAAAGGAGAGAGGAGAGACTGATAAAGTCTGGAGACTTTAAATTATACTACACCTGAGCATGGGACATGTGACTGTAATCCAAGTGCTGGGAGGCAAGAGGCCAGGGATCGCTTGAGTTTGCGGGTTTGAGACTACCCAAGGCAACATAGTGAGACCTGGTCTCAAAAAAGCAGCCAGGTACAGTGGCAAGTTCCTATAATCCCAGCTACCTGGGAGGCTGAGGATGGAGATCACTTGAGTTTACAGGACTAGGACTACTCCGGGCAACATAGCGAGACCTTGTCTCAAAAAAAAAAATAATAATAATAAATTATACTAAAAAGCCATAATAACTAAAACAGTATGGAACTGGGATAAAAACAGACACACAGACCAAAGGAACAGAACTGAAAGCTCAGAAATAAGCCACACATGTATGATCAATTAATCTACAACAAAGGGGCAAAAAACATACACTGGAACAAGTATAGTCTTGTCAATAAATGGTACTGGGAAACTGGACTACTAGGTGCAAAAGAACAAATCTACACTACTCCCTCAAACCATACACAAAACCATCTCAAAATGGATAAAAGACTTGGATGTAAGACTTCAAACCATAAAATATATAGAGGAAAACATAGGCAAAACACTCCATGGCCTATACCATAGAAACATCTTCTAGGACACATCTATAAAAGCAAAGAAAATAAAGAAAAACATAAACAGCTAGGACTAAATCAAAATAAAAAACTTCCGTACAGCAAAAGAGACAATAATCAAAACAAAGAGATACCCAACTGAATGAGCAAAAAAAATTGCACTCCACTAAATGACAAGGATCTGATATCAAAGATCCACAAAGAACTCACACAACTCAACACAAGCAAAGCTAACAAAAACCAGGGAGAACAGCTAAAGGCATGTGTCCAAAGAGGAAATAAATTTGGCCAAGAGGTATATGAAAAAATGTTCAACATCACTTATAATGAGGGAAATGCAAATCAAAAGTTCCTGCATAGGATAACTGACTAATAAATAGTCTAATAAATAAGTAGTCTAATAAATCTAAAAGTCTGACACAGCCTGCCTCCATCAGCTTTCTTATGCAATAATACATGAGCCATTATCCCAAAGCTCTCAGATGATAACATGCTTTGTTTAGAGGTATTTTGCTCTAAAACTCTTAAGCTCACACAAAGTAACTGGTATATCACTGAATACTTTTTACTCTGGGTCAGAATAGCAATCTGAGTCCTTAGGGGAATACTACCCCACAGAGAAAAAACTTCCAGAACCCAACCACAAAGACATGGAAGGTCTTTTCTCTTATCAGACAGAGAGTTCAAAATTCCCATTATAAAGAAATTCAAATAAATGGAAGAAAACACAAAAAGCTAATCAAATATATACTAGAAAACTCCGAAAAATAAATGACAACTAAGGGAACAATTCATCAGGAAGACCTAACACTCATCAATATATACTCACCAAACAAAGGAGCATCAAAATACATTAGGCAATTACTACTAAATTGGAAAAAAGACATCAGGAGAAACATTTGTGTGTAGGGACTTCAGCATCCTACTTTCAACAAGGGACAGATCAACCAGACAGAAAATTAAAAAGTACACAATAATCTTAAACAAAGAATTAGACCACATGGGCTTACTAGACAGTTACAGAGTATTACACACACACACACACACACACACACACACAAAGTTGAATATATATTCTTCTCAAGTACACATGGGATATTCTTCAAGATTGATCATATATGAGTCACAAGACAAGTATCAACAAATACATGAAATCTGAAATCATACCAAGCATCTTCTCTAACCACAATGTTATCAAACTAGAAATCAGTCACAGGAAGAAAGTAAAACAACCAAAAAACAAAAAAAAATGATAACGAAGACATAATCTACCAGAATGTATGAAACAGAGCAAAAGAAGACAAAGAAGGAAGTATATAGCAATACAGGCCCATATCAAGAAACAAGAGTTTAATTAAATAATTTCATCTCTCACCTTAAAGCACTACAAAACAAAGAAAAAACAAAGTTAAAAACCAGTGGAAGGAAGGAAATAAAAATTACAGCAGAAATAAGTGAAATTTAATGAAATTAAAACCTAGCTCATTGAAAAGATAAACAAAATAGACAAACCTCAAGCTAGGCTGACAAGTGAAAAAGCTCAAATAAATAGGATCAGAAACTATAAAACAGTCACAACAGATAATGCAGAAATTTAGATCATAAGAGATTACTATCAACATTTGTATGCTAGTAAGGTGAATAACTTAGAAGAGATATACAAATTCTTAGAAATAAACAACAATCAGGCCCATGTTTTTGCCTGGCTCCCATCGTGGAGCTAGGCCACCCATTTCCCTGGATGCCCTGCCCTCCTGCACCTCCCTCTTCTGACTCAGGGGAAGGGTTGGGGGGGAACCCGCCACGTCTCTGACCTGTGGGTGGTGCCAGGGTCCAGGAACCCCTTAAATGGGGCCCAGAAACAAAGGGCACCCTGCCCACATGTTTGCCATCTGCAGCCCGGATTGACCAAGGCATATTTCCCCCAGCCCCTATGGGGGGGGGTATGCATGCCAGGTAATCTAGGCACCACCCCCCACACTGGAGGAACCAGTGTGAGGGCTGGGCCCTAAATCCTGTCCGCCAGCAGACATCCTCATTGGCTGTCTGCCCGACCGGGGTCCTGGGTCTTGGAGCTCCTTTTTCAGTGGGGAGCAAGGGCAGCGATGACCCCTGGGTAAGCCCCTCACACCTGGAGAGCCTGGGAGGGGGCCAGGTAGGGTTTTAGCCCCATCCATCAGTGGATGGTTGCAAGGGGCAGCCATCTGCAGCCTGGGCATATTTCCCCAGACCCTAGCCCAAGGGGCTGGGGACACAAGCCCAACTGTCCACGGCCACCCCCCACACAGAGAGATATGGAAGTGTAGGCAGGGGGGAGGGGAAGGGATGCCCCTTCCACTTCACTCTCCAGCAGTTAATCATCGGGAGGAAGAAGAACACAAATAATGCGAACTCCATCATAGAACATGTGAGGGACCAGGTAAAATCCAGCCAACAAGCCTGAGCTGGACACAGGAGATGGACTATCGAGAGAACCAATACATGCAAGACTGGAGAAACAACTATAGAAAAATGATGTCATGAAGTGCACCTATGCACTCACCAGGTCTGAAAGAGTCAAGACCTCATTTTGGAGATGCTTTCTAGGAGAACAAGGAACCCCTCCCCACCCCATGGGAGAGGCGAGGAAGACCAAAGAGTGGGGGCATCAGTCCCCCAGCAAAGCTGCAATCTGAGGCAGAGGATGGCCTACAACGGCCATCACAGTTACCTGAATCCACGGAGAGACGTCTTCACTGACAATGGGTGGGGGGTGAGACCCCCTAAACCTGATGCCAGCACAATAAGGCAAAACAGCAGAACAACAGAGAAGAGAGTGGAGATGGCAGCCGGCAATGAGAAAACATGGACAGATCACAAATAAATATAGACTGGCTGCCTAATGCAAAGTTAACACTGAAAACCTACCAGCATGGTCCACCTGGTCCCAAGAACAGTCCCTCACCCAATGAAAGGACACTGCCACAGGAAAGAAACAGACTAATGGACTCAACACAGACTAGCAAACAACAAAGAGAGAGGGTAGAGTGAATGGAAGGAGTGTCAGAGGGAGGGGGAGGTATCCCAAAAAACATTTACCGAAGATGTGATTTAAAGAATAAATATAAATTAATTAATAAAAAAAGAAATAAACAGCAATCAGAAACTGAATAGGAAAGAAATGAAAAAACTGAACAGACCAATAGCAAAGTGTATCACCACACATAAAAATGAACTCAAAATGTATAAAAGACTTGGATGTAAGATCTGAAACCATAAAACACATAGAAGAAAATATAAGCAAAACATTCCATGACAGGCTTCAGATATGTCTTTGTGGATTTATCTCCAACAGCAAAGAAAACAAAAGAGAATCTAAACAGTTGAGATGACATCAAACTGAAAAGCTTCTGCATAGTGAAAGAAACTGTCACTAAAACAAAATGACACCCTACTGAATGGAAGAAAATATCTGTACATCAGACATCTGACAAGGGGCTGATATTCAAGATCTACAAAGAACTCATACAACTCAACAAAAAGAAAACAAATAACCTCATTAAAAATGGGCGGCAAAACTAAACAGACACTTTTTCAGAGAAGACAAAGAAATGGCCAATAGGTACATGAAAAAAAAATTCATCATCGCTTATCAACAGGGACATGCAAATCAAAATCATAATGAGATGCCACCTCACAGTTCTGAGAACGGCCCATATTAAAAAAAAAATCAGAAAGAACAAGTGTTGGCAAGGATGTGGAGGAAAAGGAAACCTCTTAAACTGTTGGAGGGATTGCAGACTAGTCTAGCCCCTGTGGAAAGCATTATGGTACTTTCCTAAGAGGTTAAAAATGGATTTACCATATGACCCAGCAATTTCACCCCTAGGTATCTACCCAAAGAATACAAGCACACTAATTGGGAGGAAAACATGCATCCCCATATTCATTGCAGCACTATTTACAACTGCAAAGCCATAGAAACAGCCTAAGTGGCCCCAAACAGATGAGTAAATCAGGAAGATGTGCTATATATACATAATAGAACATCACTCAGTTATTAAAATAGGTAAATTTGGGCATTTGCAACAACATGCATGAAGTTGGTAAAAAAATTAGAAGGGAAAAATACTGGATGGCGTAACATATATGGAATATAGAAAAACAGAACATAGGTTTAGATAAAGCTAAAATAATAACAAAACCTAGAAACCTGAGTGTAGAACTGAGGCTACCAGACACATAGAGGGAGGGGCAAGTAGAGAGGACACACAACAGACTATGGCGGTGGACCATGGGTGCTTTGTTAGTGGGTATCGCTACATATGAAGTAGGCTATCCCATACCTCTTAAACAATGTTGCAAACCACTGTTGCCACAGTAAAAATAAAGAAGTAAAAATAATGAATTAAGAGTGCACACACAAAAAGAAAATATGTAGCCACGCCCATCAAGCAGCATTAATTGGATGTGCTAAAGGGAAACCAATAAGATTGTGTGAGTCACACTATGGAAAGGAAACTAGGGTACTACAAGCAGGAACAAATTCTCTGTGTACTCACCCCATGTGGGGCATGTACTGAGGCTTTATGAGAAGAGCTTCAGAATTTCTCCAGCAATGACTCCTGAGACTTTGGAATAAACTAATTCCATGTGAGGGGTTTACTACATTGCTAGCTAGCTGATATTCATTGAAGCTACCTGGATGACTGAAGGCCACAAAATAATCTTAAAACTGGTGATACCCATAATGTCTAGGATGAGGTAAGATAAAATAAAAACTCTAATGGGGCTATCAGTGCTCAGAATATTTCCTGTGTGTGTGTGTGTGTGTGTGTGTGTGTGTGTGTGAAAGAGAGAAAGAGAGCATCTGCACATGTGCACACAAGTGATTCATATAGGACTATGCTGCCTGGGGAATGTGAAGCAAAGATGAGACAGGAGCCTTTTTCCCTCCTAGGACTGACACTAAAATTGTATGAGGAAATGTAGGATTCTACCGTCACATGGACACTGCCCTATAAAGAGCCTGTGACTGACCAACAAAGAGTGCTTGGAGTCAATCAAAGTTAGAATATAGTAGTTTGTGACAAGTAAAACATAACAGTACATGTCACAACTGAAAGTTGAATGCCAGGTTTTTGTTACTTTTCTGAAGTATTTCTTTCAACTCTCAATAAAAGTCTTTTTCCAAGCATAGACAGTGAACACTAAGTGGGTTAAAATTAAGTTATAACAACGAAATGGGAAAGAATAAATTTTATTTCACTCTGCTTTAGGGAAAAAAGGAGTTGCATGGTTTGTGCACAGCAGTTGCACAGCACATGGACACATTCCCACTTAGGAAGTCACTACAGGGATGTGTTGCTTCGTGAAGTTCTGGTCACCAACAAGTCACTTTTACGACAGTGGCGCCAACATATCATGCCATGCAGATGTGTACAATTACATTCTATGACATTTGCACAGTGACAAAATGGCCTAACATTGCATTTCTCAGACAGTATCTCTGTTGTTAAATGATGTATGTGACTGCTCAGATTGTAGGAGGTAAAGATAAATCATCTGGTCGGTCTTTATCACAAGCTGCTTTCACAGCAGTGACAGACAAACTGATGAATGAACAAAACTTAGGTTTACACTGATTCATGATCCGGCAACATGGTTAGTTAAAAGGGCAACAGACACCTAGCCCATGAACAAGATGACCTACAGGATATTGAGAGGTGCATTAAACGAGGACATGCTGATACACATCAGAACTCTCTTCAGGGCTCAGAAGGGGACTGGGATCAACAAGCAGGCTGCTCTATGTACTCGCTTGAAGTATGCACTGGGGTTCATGAAATGAGTGGACATGGGAGCACTTCAACAATGCGGAGATACACTAACCCCAGACACCCTCTGAGGCACAAAATGTCACAAAATCCTGTCTACCAACAAAAGAGAGAGACAACAAATGGCAACACGACAGATTCCCTAGTGGGGGAGGATGCTGGTATTCTTTTCCCCCACACCATGTCAACTCTCCTGGTAGATCCAATGGCCCAGGTCAGGGCTGCAACTATGCAACTACAAGGGCTACAAGGAGCGAAGGCTCCTAAGCAAGAAACTGTTAATTATATTGTTAAGCTTTTATGCCAGAATTCCTAAGGGCCTATGGGGCAGAATATGCCTTCACCCCATTGGTAACAGTGAAAACAGTCAGATTTGCTGGTGGTTAGCAGCTTCGGCTCCTGCTTTTAAAGGCTCATGGCTGTCGTCAGCTCACCCTTCTGTCCCAGCTGTTCTCCTTCAGAAAGACAAGGGGTGGAGCAGACAACTCTACACTCTACCAGTGGTGAATCTGCCCACCTGATGGGGTAGGCAGCAGTTCCTTGGTTCCAAGATGCAGGCTTATACCTAACACAATGCCCCTCCAGTAGCGCAGTCCAGGGGGCTAGCAGCTGTCATGTGAGAATCGTAAGTTTTAGAGTGGGGTGGCCACTGTGAGGCTGACAGCTGCCACCGAAGCCCCACCAAGCTGACTCACTCCTCCAACACTCTGGTTCTGCAAGGCACACTGAAGTTTTCTCTCTGGGAACTGTAAGAAATTCCAAATTTCTTCTGCGTTCTAGTCTCGAGTACTAGTCATTGTGCCATACAACACATGACCATACTTTAATAAATCCTGTCCTGGAATAGTTTATAATCCAAAGGATTGTACATTTTGCTATTTTCTTACTAGTTTTGTTGAAAAAGAGCCTATAGGTCTAAAATAGTGTCATTTATGCTAGGGCCCAATTCATCAAACCCAGATTTAATATTTAACACAACTGCAGTTTGAACTCCTCTGAGGAATGTAATTTTAATCAGTTTGGAATTTCTGGTCAAACTTAGCAAGGTAATCCGCCTGACAGATTCCTCTCATCTCCTCAGAAAGGTGTCATTGCCTGAAATAATCAGCTCTCTCTTATCTAGCCCTCTGCTGTCTATAAAAGCCTTCCATTTCTTACAGCTCTTTGGTGCTCCTTTCTACCTGCCAGATGAAATGCTGCCCAATTCATGAGTCATTTAATAAAGTTGATTAGATCTTCTATGCATTCACCCCAATGGTAACAAAGTTCACTTGGATGAACTTTGTTTTTTAAGTTTGCATGTCCTTATGCATATTGTGAACTAACTCTCCAGATACTGAATTCATCACTTCATCCACTGACAATTTTCACCTTTAGTAACTGACAACAGCATAGTCATTGTTCCATATAATGAATGACTACATGGTCATTGACCAGGGCTCTCTCTTTGAACAAAGTTTAATCAGGTTCCCTGGAGTCCTCTTTTGGACTAGGACTTGGCCTGCCAAGCTCAAGGATTTTGAAAAGTCTTACTAAGAATCTTAAAAAGAACTCCTCCATCCTTGATATCCAACCAACTTCCCCTTCCCCTACCCTAATATGTAATCGAATTCCCCTCTCTCCCTCCTTGATACCTAACTAAGCTCCTCATAGTAAGTTTTCACCACTCTGCCCATTGGCTATAAATGGCTGCTTGCCTCTGTTGTGTATGGAGTTTAATCCAAACTCTTCCCCCTATTGTAAGTGTTAAATAAAGTCTTCCCTGATGTTTTTAACAAGAGTCCACACAATTTCTCTTTGGCAATAGTAAGGAACTCGCATCCCTTACTTTGTTATTTTTTTTGATCCCAAATCAAATGTTCCCATGAGTTAGGTATGTTTTAGCAAATCCCACATTTTCTGATACCAAATGTTGTATCGTACCAACCCCCAATTCTCAACTGCATGACACCAGCCTGTGCCCTACAATTCAATGCTATTCTGACACAAATAAGTGACAAGGGCAGGGTTGCAGGATAAAAGGTTATGTGAACATTAAAACACAGAAACCCTGTTTAAATGAGATTCAGATGCTAGAAGCGAGAAAGAGTACCCACGCATGCAAAAATCACCAAACTACAAGACCCAACATGTCTTGCATCTCAAAGGAAATGATGCTGCTTTTCCTTCCACTAAAAGAAGGAGGCACTCTAGAGCTTATAGAGGGTGTTGTTAACCTTCAATTTAGGGAAGTGCATGTGGGTCTTGCCAGGAACACACTCTCCAATCTGCCATCTCTTCTCTCATGTTTCCAAATAAATCCACTTTATTGTTGGAACAACTGACTGCTTTTTGTTTGAAGTCAATAGCTAGTATACAAAAAAGAATTTCTTTCCTATAACCAGCAAGGAACAATTGGAATTTGCAATTAAAAACACAGTATCATTTACATTAGCACCAAAAAACCGAACTACTTAGGTATAAATGTAACAAATTGTGTACAAGATTTCTATGAGGAAAATCTCCATGAAGAAATCAAATATCTAAATAAATGGAGAGCTATTTCATGATCCCGGATAGAAAGACACAAACTGATATGATTCCAATTCTCTTCAATTTGACCTATAATATAAAATAACAACTCATGCCATTTGTGGCAACATGGATGGAGCTGGAAGGAACTATGCTAAGTGGAATAAGTCTGAAAGAAAAAGAGAAATATCAGATGGTTTAACTGAATATAAAGGAATGGTTTGAATAGATGGTTTGAATAGAATAGCTGGTTTAGCAGAATATAGAGGAATTGAACAAACACTCAATAAAAAAACAAAACTTGCAAGCTGATCAGAGATCTGAGACATACAGCAGGGGAGGGAGAGGGAGAGAGATCAAAACAAGGGAGGGAAAAACACAAGGGGCTGTGGTGATGGGACACGGGTGCAATAGTGGTGGGAGAACTACAGGGACTACACCTGAGGGGAGACATCAAACACTGTTTGATTTGAACAATGATTTAAGAAAACAACAAATAAATTTAATAAATAAAAAATTAAAAAGAACTATCCAAACTGGGAAATAAAACAAAAATTTCCAGGCAACGATTTTGTAGATATCAACAAAAAGATTATAAAACTTCGATGGAAAAGTAACAGACCAGAAAAACCAACACAATACAAAAGAAGACTAAAGTCAGAGGACTTAAATAACTCACTTTAAGGCTTACTATAAAACTCACTTTAAGGCTTACTATAAAACCAGACTAATCAGTGTTGGTGAAGGAATCGACAAATAGATCAATGGAACATAACAGAGAGCCAGGAAATGACACGCAAAATACAGTCAACTGAGCTTTGACAAGGGAACAAAGGCAGTCCGAGGGAGAAATGATAGCCTTTTTAATAAATAATGCTGAAACAGCAGGATAGTCATGTGTAAACAATAAGAATGTAGACACAGTCCTTAGCCTTTCAAAAGCATTAACTCTAAATGAATTATATACTTACAGACAAACTGCAAAATTTTAAAATTCTAAATTATAATAGGAGAAAAATCTAAGTGATCTTGGGTTTGGTGATGTTTTTAAATAGCAGATATGATCTCAACAATTAAAGCACCTTTTTCCATAATAGACAAAAACCAGAAACTAAAACATCCTTCAATTAATGACTTCTTAAACAAAGTGAAGCACAGATCTACCCTGAAATACTACTCAGCAATAAAAAGGAGTAAAGTGTTCATCTCTACAACAACCAGAATGATTCTCAGAGAATGAAATGACACCAGGTTTAAAAAAAAAGTCCGTCCCAAAAGGTCACATACTGTATAATTCTATTTGTATTACATTATAAAGATGACAAAATTACAGTACTGGGGCACAGCTTACTAGTTGCCAGAGGTAACAGAGGAAAGGGGAGGGAAGGAAGCAGTTGTGGCTATTAGAGAGCAACATGAGGGGACCTTGTGGTGATGGAAATGTTCTATCTGTCAATATCCTGGGTATGATATTGTAACGAGTTTTTGCAAGATGTTAACATTGGGCAAAACTGGGTACATTGTATGTGAATCTACAACTACTGAATCTCAAAGTTAAGAATTATCTAACCAGATAAAAGAAAGAAAAATAGGAAAAAAAACTCCTTTTTACCTCAAATGATCTGCTGGTTTCTCCTGTAACCAGGGCAGGGAACCTCTGGGGTGATCTCCCATTAGCTGGCCTGTTCGCTCTGGGTCTCAGCCCACCTTCCAAAGCTGGAGGGGTTCCTGGATGAGAACTGCAGTCAGAATGAAAGGAAGATCCTGTAGCCTCCATCAAGGTGAAAGCTCAACAGCTCCACAGAGACACCAAGAAATCCTAAAAGGACAGTATCCATGTCATCAGTGACACTGCACATTTACCCTAAGAATTTCAGCAAACCCCACCTTAAGTATTAGCATGAATTTTGGAAAAAATCATATGACACCTGTTTAAACAGGACCAAGAGCAATTCATCCTACCCACTTGCAATTTCTTTTACCTAGGCTGTCTCAACTTCACAAGGAACCCTGTACTCCATCAAGCAGTTTTCTTATTCCTGACTCAAAGAAACTGTGAAAGAAATAAATGCTATCTTTTCTTTAAAAAAAATCATGAGTCAAATTAATGAGATCAGAGTCCTTTATTCTTGGATGGCTCTAGGGGGCTTCCTTACCAAGCTCATCCCTCAATCCCAGGTGTAAGGCAGAACTGAGCTTGGGAGAAGGTGAAACCGAGGCAGTGAATTATGCTGAAGTCCCGTGGGGTGGACAGGGAAAGGAACTGTCCATGGGGACCTGGTGGATTTTGGAGGCAAGAAACCTGGGTATCTGGTAATTGGAATAAAAGGGGTCTGTTCTGTCCTCTAATAATTTTAACATTTTAGGGTGAAAATCCCTCTTAATTTCTTCTACAAAGATGCTTTTAATCTCTTTCTGGAAGATGGTTTAACATTAACAACAGTATTCAATGACTTGGGTGGTAGGGACCTGCTGTTAATAACTTATACCCAAAAATGTGATATAATTTAGCAGTCATTACTAATAAAACACAAACTAAAATTAGTTAAGAAGTACATCACTTAAATATCACCAAAATCATTTAGAAACATAGCCCTAAATTATATGATAAAAAGTAAAATGAGAGCACAGCTCTCTTTTCCTCCCTGACTGCCTGAAGACCCACAGCTTTCATGAGTGACACAGTAATGATCCAAACCAGGAACTTCATCATCAATGGACTGTTTTAGTGGAAACAAGTAGTCACTGACAAGCTGCACTTTGGGAAGGCAAGAGCACCAAGACAGAAATTTGGGGAAAACTAACTAAAATGTGCAAAACCGCCCCCAATGTTATCGCCGTATCTGGAGACCCCACATCAGAGACAACGAGACAACTGGTTTTAGCATGATTTACAATTCCTTAGATGATGCAAAGAAAAATGAACCCAAACATGGACTGGCAAGACATGACCCGTAGAAGAAGAAAAAAACCTCAAGAGGAAAGAGAAAGGAGCCCAAGAACAGAATGAAGACAGTTGGGGGACTGCGAAGGCCAATGTGGGTGCTAGCCAGAAGGGGAAAGATTGGACAGTAAGAGTCAAGTTTCTGCGGTGACTCAACCTGTGGTGATTGTGCAGATTCTTCATGAGAGAGTTAATAAAACCTTTTATGTCTGAAAAAAAAAGTAAAATGGTAAACCTAGTGTCATTAAAATTAATAAGATACAGGCGACCACTATAACTCAAAATTGTTTTGCTGACTCTGGCTCACACAATTGAGATGAAATAATCAGAATACTGCAAAGAAACCAAAGTGTCATTTTCTTTGCCAATGAAATGTTTTATATAAAGAAAACCTATCAGACTATTAGAATTAAGAGTAATTGATAAGGGCCCAGATACAAAATAAAATTATAGTTTTTCCTCTATAATAACAATGATAAAATGAAAACAGGGATAATCCTTTAATAATGACAAGAAGAAATATACAAAATACAGACGGAATACTTTTCTTTTTCTTTATTGAGGTAACAGTGGTCTTCAACACCATATATGATTTAAATAGAGTCACATGTCCTCACTCTTCAGATGTATGTCACCACACCAAGATAAACTTTTTAAGGCGTTAAACCCAAATGATTTTAAAAGATTTTTTAATTACAAATATAAAAGTCACAGATATACCAAATGCCTATAAAAGAAGATAGCATAAAAAATACCAACCCTCCCAATAAGATGGTGTAATATAAAATTTTGTAGAATGCAGTTAAGAGACTCATAATGGGAAATTCATGTTTTTTTATTTTTTAACAAACAAGAAAGGCTGAACATTGATGTGTTAACATGCAAATTTAGAAGTTAAAAAAAGTGAAAACAGTACAGATAAGGGCAAAAATCAAGGAAATAGAAAAGGGTACATCAGGGAGGATCAACAAAGTCAACTGTTTGTGAAGAGTTGACTGTAAAGATTAATAAAGGTAGCACACCTCTGGGGAAGCTGATCAAGGAAAAAAATCTAAATACATACAATAAACCCTTGACAAAAAGATGCTGTAAAGAATCTTAAAAACTGAATACCTCCACTGAAACCCCCATCTTTGGCCCGTATAGACAGCACTTCACACTAGATTCTTTAATTCCTCACAAACTGAGGAATTAAAAAAAAATGATAATGTATGTATCATTCCCCAAAATCAACAAAGCCATCACCTCTAAATCACCGCAACGACTGGCACGCCTCAAACCCTCGTGCACTCGCGTAACCGCGCGCCAACAAGACTTAAACAGCTTCAGAGAGCCACTTCCGTTTCCTGTCCTCATCTCTGACACTGGCTTTTAGTTCTGCACATGACCATGGGAGCCGCGAGGGTGTCTACTCACTCTGAGCAAGGTGCAGTTGCGGATGGGTGGAGACTCCAAGAGTGGCGTAGTAGGGCGAGGAACATGGCTGCGCCAATGCGTTCCTCTATGGGGGCCGCCATCTTAGCATCTATTCCGTACAGTGGGCTGTTCCACGGAAGGCGGGGCAGGGGGTGTTGTTGAGTGGTGTAAACCTTCTAAAGGCAAGCTTGTAAGAAGAGTTGGTCTTTGGAACTAGGTAGTATAGGTCTTTACAAAGTTTACAGAAACAGAGGTGCCACCCCCCCCATCCTGGAAGCAGAGGGGAGATGCATCTTAATCTTCAAGGAAGATACCACAGAGGAGGAGGGGCAATTAATCACGGTTACAATTCTAGCTCCCCACCAGATATCACCAGAAGTTAGAATGATACCGTCCCCCTACGAGAGAGGTGTCAGTGTGGTACAGTCTTCCTTGGAGATACCCCTGGTAAAGGGAGAGAGAGTGAGAGTAGCAGAATCTCCTCCTAAAGTAGCATAGTCTGTAGGGGATCTGAATCCCCTTCAAGCTTTATTATTGCCTTACCCCACTAGTAACTAGGGATGCTACTGCTACTATTACGAATAATAATAATAGTCTTTGATATAGACAGCTAATGTTTGTCAGTAAATAATTGGCAAGAAAATATTTAGAAAGTTTATAAACACACTTAGATAAAAATAGATCTACAAGACATGCCCCAACTCCTGCGGTCAGATTCTAGCCACTTAACCTCTCTTAGCTGCATATTCAGAAGCTATTACTGACTCTTGGAAGAGAAAAGGAGAATTACCAGTGTTCTTTACCTCTGTTCAGCATTCTTCAAAATCAAGTCTATATCTACCTTCCTCTAGGGAATCTTCTCTGACAAGAAGCAGAGGGCTATTTTCCCTGCTAAAAGCATTTCAAACACAGTGAGTAGGACCTGACTAAGTTTGGGTATGAACTGTTGGGTACCCTAAGGATATTAAAATTCTCTCTCTAGGCCTCTTCTCAACAATCTGGAGAGCTGAGTGTTGGTCTCTACTTTAGAGAATCTCATTTTCTCTGCTGTAGTGTTTGTGAATTGAATGGAAAATAAGTTGGCATATGTAAGCACATTAATGTAACATTCCCATTTCTCCTCCGTGGTTAAGATCTCAACTATTAGACCATCACTAATTTTTCTGCCATCAGTGTTCCTCTGATTAGACCTCCACAGCAGACCTCTGTTGCAGATGTCTGGGATCAAGTTCAAATCACAGGGGAAATGACGTCTGTAGAATATCAGAAACCCAAGTTCAAGAACTGAACTTGAAACTGAACTAGAAGACAGACATTCACTCATGAAAAAGGACTGGTTCTCCAGGCCTGGGATTGTAGCCTGTAAAACGAAATGATTTCTGACAAAAATCATTAATGGTGGTTTTTAGATAAACCAGGGAGCTTGATGATGGGAAAGTCAAACTTTTTCTGGGACTAGTCAATGGAAACCCAGTTTTCAAAATGATGATTTGCTACTTTAGAGCCTAGATTATAAAATACTTTGGATTCCACCTTGTGTTCTTGCTCTCACTCTCCTTCATATCACTTGGAGAGCACCAGCTCCTATCACTCAGGCAGATTTTAGAGAGTTCTATGTGCTAAGCACTTCTGCCAATAGACAGTGAGGAATTGAAGCCGTCAGCCTGTAGCCATACAAATGAGCCATCTTGGAAATGAAACCCCAAGTCTCAGCTAACTACAACACCTGATGGCAACATCAGGAAAGACCTTGAGACAGAAACCCATGGGAAGGCGGGGGTTGCCATTCAGCCAAGCTACTCCCAAAAGTTTATTGTTTTAAGTTTCTCTCTTTCAGGGCAGTTGACTGTACAACAATAGATAAGCTATACAAGCATTTAAAGTTTTGGTATTTTGTTCATCATGGATTATTTGCATTCATTTTGAATTTTGAAAAGATTGCACCAAAATGTTATTTATCCTGATAACAATAACAAGTTTTTGGTGCCCCTTAAATTCTGCACTTTGAGGTGAGTGCCTCGTTTGCCTTACCCTAGTCCCAGCCCTGCTGAGAAAACTTGTTCTCTAAAATAACAAGACTATCAGGAGCATTACAATTTGAAATTACATTAGAATGAATAAAATGCCCACTCTTGCTTACAGGAGCCAGGTCACTTTGACACAGGAAATCAGCCTCAATTTCTAACCCAAGTGTGGAGCTTCAGAGACATGGCGTCTGCAGTCAGCATGTCACATCTATTTTTGCTTCAGTGTTTCTAAATAAAAAAGACCCTGGATCGGCTTCACAGTTCTGACCTGGCATTAACTCTTTTGCTTAGCAACTTTAGGCTAATCAAAGCACCACTTCATTGAAATTTTAATTAAATTCCACTCTACCCCTACACCCCACAGTAATTCCATTTCTTCCTTTGATGATTAACCATCCCTTTTAGCCTAAGGCTGAAGAGTTTACTGCGACAAGGGATATTCATTGCTAAAATCAGGAAAGTCCCTGACAAACTAGAACAAGTTGGTCACTATAGATCAGATTCCCCCAAGGCTTCTATGGTGTGTGGTCTCCCTTGCTGCCTAAGTTAGTAATCCCATCTTTGCCATACTAAGAATGGGACTAGGTGGTCATTATTAGGTGAACTTTATCAAGGTGATTAATGTTCAGAGAGTTCACAAAGGGCAAATCTTTAATCCATCCCAGTATACATTGATGATGGAAAAACAAATAGGCCTGGGTTCAAGCTGCAGATCAGAAAGCTATGGATGGCAGAAAGCTATGGATGGAGAGGTAGTTAACTAAAGGCTGGATGCTAAACCATGCCGGAAAGGCATTGATGGTGGAGGGTTATGAGAACACTAGACTGGCAATGGACTAGAGCAATAGTGACTGGTTAAAATTGGTTCAGAGGTGGTGAAATGTTAACAGGAGCATAAATTTTAGATTTTAGCAACAGCAAAGTCATTGATGGTGGATTACTTAACAGATGGTCAAGTGTGGGGACCAAACAGGTGAGCAGTAGTGGTAGAAGGGTTAATAGATACCAGTCATTTGAGCACTCTTCTATAGACCAAGTCTGAGGGGTTGTCTGTAGATGTTGCAGCTGACCAATGGTGATGCATGAGGGGTGGAATCTGGTTGCTAATGACCAATGAGATGAAGCAGCAACTGGTTACCAGGGAGAAGCCTCCCGTTGCTAAGTACAAGGAAGAGAGGTAGGTTATAGCCCGAGTTGCTATTGAAAAATAACCAATGACTGCAGGAGAAATTGGGCTTCAACCTCTTCAGCCCATGGCAAACTGTTACTAGGTAGTAGCCCCTATTGCCTTGTGCAGTTAACAATTAGCCAATAACTGAATCTAAGACTCAGGTTCTGGTCTTCCCAGTCATATGGGCTGCAGGTCTGTAAATCACCAGTGGTCCTCACTGTTGAGTGCAGGGAGGGGATACAGGTAGATGCCTCAGCTGTGTGATGGAAGTGGAAGTAGCTAGGGTGAAACCTGAGATTGCTTTGGGCAGATGGTGCAACTGACCCATGTTCCAAACTGTGCATGTAGAAGACAGGCGTTAGTCTCCTTGGGGAATGAAACGTGACCATCCCTGTTACTATGGAGAAATGACTTTGCTATTCCAAATTATATGAGAAGGAAGAGACTCTTATTCTTGCCTGGAGAATCTAAATCATGTTGACACAGAATAGCAGTCTCAAAAATCTAAACCAAGAGGAGGGAAAAAACTCAGCACAAAAAGCTGCAGATAGATGACACTTTAAAAAAGAAAAGGAAACTGGTGAATTAACTTAATAATACATTTTATTTAAATTACATATCTATCCAAAAATGTTTCTATGTCTACATATAATCAATGTTTGAAATTATTAGTGAAATATTTGGCATTCTTTTGTGGTAATAAGTCTGTGAAATCATGTGTATTTTACACTTACAATGCACATCAATTTGAAAGCTAAATTTTCACCAGAAATACTTGATTTGTATATATATATTTTATAAAATATTATTGAAAATAAAGCTTAATAGTCATAACTTGTTTCAAATACACTAAAGGTTACTGAATTGAGCATTTAAACTTTCAATTAATGAAAAGATATGCATTTTTAAAATCAGTTCTGCTTCACTATTCTCATTTCAAGAGCTCAATAGCAGACAGTTGGGAGGAAATTTTTGCCCTGCAGACAAGTGACAAGGGTCTGATAACAAAGATCCACATAGACCTCCTACAGCTCAACAAAAACAAAGCAAAAAACCCAATCAAAAAATGAGGAGAAGAACTAAAAAAGGCACTTCACCAAAGAGGAGATACAGATGACTAATAGACATATGAAAAAATGCTCCACCTCACTAATAATCAGGGAAATGCAAATTAAAACCACACTGAGATACCATCTTACACCAGTAAGAATGGCCCACATAAATAAAACAGACAACAAATGTTGGCGCGGATGTGGAGAAAAAGGAACTCTTTTACACTGCTGGTGGGAGTGCAAACTGGTCCAGCCACTATGGAAGACTGTGTGGAGGACCCTCAAACAATTGAAAGTGGACTTACCATTCGACCCAGCAATCCCACTACTAGGAATCTACCCAGAGGACATGAAGACATTAATTCAAAAGGACACATGTACGCGCATGTTCATTGCAGCCCTGTTCACAGTTGCAAAGAATTGGAAACAAACCAAATGCCCCCAAACAGATGATTGGCTAAAAAAAAGTGGTACATATACACGATGGAATACTACGCATCCATCAAGGAGGACAAACACATGTCATTTGCAGCAACCTGGATGGAACTAGAAAGACTCATATTAGCAGAAATAAGTCAAAAAGAAAAAGAGAAGTACAGGATGGTCTCACTTATATGAGGGATATAGGGAAAAACAAACAAA
>PVHY01013671.1:0-40701 GCA_004024945.1 Uropsilus gracilis
CTTACCATTCGACCCAGCAATCCCACTACTAGGAATCTTCCCAGAGGACATGAAAACAGTAATTCAAAAGGACGCCTGTACGTGCATGTTTATTGCAGCTCTGTTTACAATTGCCAAGATTTGGAAACAAACCAAATGCCCCAAAACAGATGATTGGCAAAAAAAAAAAAAAAAAAAATGTGGTACATATACATGATGGAATACTACGCATCCATCAAGGTGGACAAACACATGTCATTCGCAGCAACCTGGATGGAACTAGAAAGACTCATATTAGCAGAAATAAGTCAATAAGAAAAAGAGAAGTATAGGGTGGTCTCACTTATATGATGGATACAGGGAAAAACAAACAAATAAGAAAGCATGAAAACAACCAATGGGACTGAACCATGGAGCGAGAGAGGAGGAGAGGGAAAAGGAGGGATAGGTGAAGAGCACAAAAGATCAGGATGGTTAACAAGTGTTAGTGAAGTGAGAAAACCCCGGGGTACACAATAATGGAATAATGTAATATAAATATACATATATATGCAAATTTTAAAAAATTTAAATTAAATTTTTTAAAAAGAGAAAAAAGGGGGCAGGGTTATTAGGGAATGGAGAAAAAAAAGAGAGTCATCTGCATAGTGCCAGGCAGACAAAAGAGCTGCTTCTCCCCAGTGTGGAAATTGTACTGATTCCTTTTTTTTTTTCTTAATTTATTTATTTTTTATATATGTGTTTCACATCTTTGCATTCCCTGGGGACCATGCACCACCTTCCTTCACTCCCTTACCACTCCCTCCTAACCCCCCCCCCCCCCCCCCCCCCCCCCCCACATACTCATCCCTTTTATGGAAATTTCATGTACATGTCTATGGCCTAAATTGTCAACCAGAATAAACTTTATAATAAAAACAAATGAGCATATCTTTAAAATGATGAAAGTTAGTGAGTTGATTTAATGTCCATATCTTCACACTGAACTCCTGAGAGAGGGTTAAGTAATGGAGGGTCTGGGTTTATATCAGCCAAATAAGTAGCAATGGGAGCCATGGGATGCTAAAATGACTGAGAAAAGAGACCAAGGAAGCAAAGATCAAAGTTCTACAATATCATATGGAAACTGTAAACACTAGATGAGAACAGCGTGTTGGCACAGAAATGAGGACCACCAGCCACAACTGGTGGTAATAATGGAAGTGGCTTAATTAACAGTCATTTAGTTTTTCTTTCTGCTTGTTTTAATCAGAAGCCTAACTGTGTATCACTGAGACCCAAATAGAAAAGGACTGATTTGAGGCCTTAAGAGTAGGAAAATGTGAACTATCAAGGAAAATAGCCTATAGATAAGGGCCTGTGAACAAAACAAACCAAAAAAAAAAAAAATAAGAGTAATTGAAAACAGTATATTTTCTCTTTCAAGCCACACTGCATTCAGACATCTCAATGGCACCGCATGTGGCTAATTACCCTGAATTTCTTGACTCTACTGCTGCTGCTTCATTGAACACTTGCATGAATATAAGTGAACAGAGTGGGAGAGGGGATTCTAAGAAGTCAGTCAGCAATGTTTATTGAGCAATTACTAAGCTCTGGCTACCTGACATAGTGCCTCATCTGCAGTGGAGCATGAGTTGAATTGCTCCCTCTCCAAAATCTCAGATGAAAAGTCCTATCTCTTGGAACCTGTGAATTTGACTTACCGAATATCCCAAGAATGTTGTTTTAGGGATCCTTTAGGAGAAAGAATCCTTCAGAGCATTGACTAAGCTATTTGAAGCTTAATTAAAGACTTGTACTTTAATTCTTAGAGGAGGCAGGACTGGAGGAGAAATTTCCAGCTTGGCTCCATGCATGGAATTGTACAGGGTTTTAAGGGGTGAGATGCTTGGACTGGGCAGAGCAAAACAATGCCATAGTATTTTGAGTTGGGCTATACCGGGGCATCCACAGAAAGGTTATATACTCCTTCACATCTGAAGACTTTTCCTATTGGTACTTGAGGACCCTCAACCCTCCGTCTTTCAGGAAATGGTGAAGCACTGTTAGTCAGGATAGAGCCAGTTTTCTGTAGTCATGGTAACTTTCGCTCATGTCATGGCCAAAGTGCTTGCACAGGAAGTTAAGACAGGACCTTGCCAGCTGTCAATTTAGTTCAATCATTCCACAGGACTTTGGGCAACTTTTATTGCACCAGCTTATCACTGCCTAGATGATCTCAATCTTATGTAGAAATAAAGTCTGTGCTTTTGTATTTCAGTCACACTGGGGTAGAGTGTGTCAGAATCTAATGATAGGTACCCTTCTGAGGAGAAATATTTAGAGACAAATCCACACACAGGGAAGAATACCATGGGGAGACAGAGACAGGCACTGGTGTGAAGAAGATTAAGACAAGGAATGCCAAGGATGGCCAGCAGACACCAGAAGCTGGAAGAAGCAAGAACTGGAGCCTCAAGGAAAACATGGCTACTCTGAAATTGTGATTTCCGGTTTCCAGCTTGCAGAATTGTGAGAGAATGGGTGGTTTTCATTTAAGTCACCCCCATGGTGGTGATTTGTTCCATCACCACTAACACTGAGTCTGCTTGAGTAGAACTTGACTTCTGTGATCAGGAAAGAACAGATAAGAATCAGGCAAAACCATGAGCACATCATACACCTTATTTCTGGTGTTGGCAGATGTTTGAATAAGGAGAACAGTATTACAGAGGGTGCTTGTCCTGTTTCAGTGGGTTGTCCTGGTGCATCTTTTCTGAGGAGACAGACATGCTAAGTCCAGAAGGAAGAACTTTCCAAAACAAAGAGCAAGCTCAAAGATCCAAACACTTTGAAATGGATGAAAAGAGGTTCCTACCAGTGTGGTATTTTGCCACAACAGGAAATAAATATTTTATCTTCCTCCCCAGCTTCTGACACAAAAATTCCCCTAATAGAGGAGAGGAGATCCTCTGACATTATTCCTAATCAGTCCCTTTACACCTACTTGTGTTATGCTAATGAACTGGATCTTGGAAGGTTCATTATATTTGTTGGATGAAAAAGACTGGTTGCCAGGGATAAAAATTCAAGGGTTGTAGCTTTCTTCCCTGCACTCCTAAAAAGAGCAAGAGGCTCAGGACTGAGTTTCATAACATGACCGGTAATTTAACTAATCATACCTATATATTGCAACCTCCATAAAAATCCAAAGTAAAGGGGGATAGAGAGCTTCCAGCACAATGAGGTATGGAAGACTGGTGTACCCAGACAGAGCAGGGAAGCTCAGTATCCCTCCCTGCTACCTTGTCCTGTGCATCCCCTGTATTTGGAATTCCTGGGTTTTAATCTTTATAAGAAGCCCATGGTGGTGAAGTGTATTTCTGATTTCAGTTAGCAGTTTTACTAAGTCAATCCTGAACTGAAGGTTACACAGCCAATCAGTCAGACATAGGAGAGACCTGAATTTGCCACTGGGATCTGAAATGGAGAACTGTTGGGAGACTGAAACCCCAACCTGCACCATCTCTAAGTAGTGTCAGAGTTGCAAGCTGAAAACCACACCCTTGGCATCGAAATGCTGTGCAATTTGTCCTTTTCTTTTCTTTTTTTTTTTTAGACAGTTCTCGCTATTTTTGCCCATGGAACCGCAGGCTCTCGTTGCCCGGGGTACCACAGACTCAAGCAATCCCCAGACTCAGCTTTCCAGGTAGCTGGGATGACAGGCACGCGCCACCACACCCAGCTATTTTTTTGGAACTAGGTCTCACTACGGGCCCCAGGCGGAACTCGAACTGTGATCCCTAGCCCCAGCCGCTTCATAGGCTGAAGCTTACAGGCACGAGCCACCATGCCCGGCCAATTTGTCCTTTTGTGTAGCTTGGTGCATTTGTGGATCAGAAAAGTTAGTCGACTGGAGTGTGCGTATGCTGGTGAATATGTCAGATAAGAAATAAAGTCAGATAAGAAATCAGCCCAGATCACCTAGATAGTGGGAAAGAGTTTGGAATAGGTATTAATTGCAATGGGTTGGCACAGAAATGTGTTAGTAGGGAAGATGAATGTTCTTGAAGATGACTTTGGTTGCATTGTGGAAACTGGACTTAAAAAGACAAAAGAGAATGTGGGCAGTCCAACCAGGACTACAACCGGGGTGCAGGGAGAAGTGGCACTTGGCAGTGTAGCTGTGTGAGATCATGGATCCAGCCATGGAGCAGTGATGGTTGGTTGCCACACAAGTTCATGCTTAAGGGAAAAGGAGAAGATAGGAACAGACTGGGAGAGTCCAGGGTGAAGCATTTGAATTTAAAGCCATGAGAATGGATGACATGAAAAAGAGCGTTTTGGGGAGAATAAATGGTAGCGATAGAGTTCAGGGGATCCCCCTCATGATCTTGGGGTCCAAGAAGAACAAGACCCTGTAATGGAGAAAGCAGCCAGGGAGACAAAAGGAATCCAAGGAGAGAGGACAACCACAGAACATGGGGGAAAACATATTGCTAATAAGAGAAAACAGAAGAGAAGACATTGCTGAAAACTTGAGATTTTTGACCTGCATGAGAGCAGTTTTGATTGTACAGGATGGGTGAATTCAGAGGTCTTCTTTTAACAATAAATTTGGAGACATCTTTAGAGCAGACAATCATCAGTGAGAATTGGAAAGTCTGTTCTGGAGTCATTGATTTCATAGCTAGAACCTAAGATGGAAACTGTTCCGTGGACTGTTCCCTACTACCCCCCCTCCCCACCAGATTCTCTCAATTTGAACTGAATTACAGACAACTCCCAACCTGCCTGTCTCTACTGATTAAGCAAAACCACTGAAGAAAAGCCTAACATTTTAGTTAGCTTAACTTTCATTTTATCCTCTTTGACTGTAGGATCTGTGATGATGCGCTTTGTTTATTCTATTCCTCATGGTGATGGTTACAAACACCTTCACCAGCTGGTAATCAGATCAGTGACCTTGGCCAAATACCTTCTTTCAAAAGTGCCCACAGCTGATGAAGACAATGAAGAGTCTCATGAACACAAGATCATTTGAATCTGGGGCAAAGTTGTCAATGTGGCGCCTCTCTGATCTCCCTCACACTACTTCTTTGTCCTTCTCCTTGAAGGCCAGTAACACATTTGACTCTCAGAACCATGTGAGTGTAAACCGCTGGAGATGGTCTTCTTGAATCATCTAAGTCTCAGTTAAATGTACATCTGTGTGATGTTGTATGGTCTGTGGTCAGTCTTCTCTTATTTAAATTTACAAAGAATAAGAAGGTCCAAGTCATTTCAACCTATTTTGGCCACATAGATACTTCAGGAACCATGACCATAGAACAAAGTCCTCATACTGCCTCCTTTATTTTCTCAATTCTAAAGGTCCACTACATTATAAATCAATGTTACATATATAAAACACCAAACCTTTATTGAGTTATTTCCATGAACCAGTGACTATTCTCAATGCTGTATATTCAATAACTCATGTGCTATTTTTTTCTGAGTCGGTGTTATTATTAATATCATCATGCTTTGACAGGC
The DNA here is from genome assembly GCA_004024945.1 of Uropsilus gracilis. Lineage (NCBI taxonomy): Eukaryota > Metazoa > Chordata > Mammalia > Eulipotyphla > Talpidae > Uropsilus > Uropsilus gracilis. The sequence goes on from PVHY01013671.1 coordinate 5,497, forward strand.
TAAAGAAGGGAGGCACCGAGAATTTAGGTAATTTGCCTATGATGTATTTAATTTGATTTGTCAACTTGACTGAGTTGTACATAGTATTTAGGTATGTGGTCAAACATAATTTTGTAGTTTCTGGTGTTTTCGGATGGGATTAACATTTAAATTGGTAGACTTTGAGTAAAGCAGATTGGCTTCTACATGGTGAGTGGACCTCATCCAATCAGTTAAAGGCATAAACAGTACAAAGACTAATGAGCAAGAGGGAATTCTACCAGCAAAAGGCCTCCAGGCAACTTTCCCAGGTCTTCAGGCTGCTGCCCCACTGTGCAGATTTTAGATTTTGCCAGCCTCCATAAACATCTAAACTGATTGCTTAAAATAAATCTTTCAAAATATGCACACATTCTATTGGTTGCTTCTTTAGAGAGCCCTGACTAAAACTCTGCCTAGTGTTTAACTTTAACCAGGCAGACAGACTTTAACCAGACAGATACATGCACTCACACTTCATTTGTGATCAATGTACCAACTGTCGTCTGAAAATCTACTGCCCCCACCCCACCTCTAACTGAGCATTTGCCAAGTTAAGCAAAAAAAAAAAAAAAAAAAAAGAATTTTTCCTGGAACAAATGAGAATACAATGTGGTTAGAAGTGATAGAACCAGGCTGAGAAAGTTCACAGAACCACCTTCTGAGATCTGCTCAGCTACCCTGCTTCCCACTCTCCCTAAAGTTTTCCTTCAGTTATATAACCTTCTCCATAGTCTGCCAATAAATTTCCTTTTTCTCCTGAGCTTTCTCAGAATGTCTATTTCTGTTACTGTGGTTGCTATCAGCATTATTAAAATAATCAGAGCCAAAAATGATACAGGAATTTGAAAATATTCCATATCATCAAGGAATCCATACAGAAGGTATTTTTGAGTCACATTTTTGAGTCTCTATCATTTGGGATAGAGAATTTATTCAAAAAATTCTCTAGCAGTGACTATTCAAGCTAATTTTGGTTCTTCCATGAGTGTGTATTATACCTCTTTCCATATATAGCCAACCTCAGCATGCAAACAAGGAATTAGGATTACATTTATTTGTCGTTTTGATCCTTAGACCATCACCTATGTACTCAGCTCCCCCCTAATCCCAGGTGAAGTGCTGTCTCCTCTCCAATGCTTGTTGTTTCTTGTCTTTTAGATAATAGCCATTCTCACAGGGTAAAGCGATATCTCATAGCTATTTTGATTCTCATTTTCCTAAGAATAAGAGATGATGAGCTTCTTATCAGATGCCTGGTGACCATCTGTATGTCTTCTTTGGAGAAGTGTCTATTCAGATCTTCTGTCCACTTTTTAATCAGGTTTTTTAATACATATTTTGAGTTCTTTATATATTTTAGACATTAAGTCCTTATCAGAAAATCATGTGCAAATATCTTTTCCCATTCAGTAGGATGTCTTTTAATTTTCATGTAAGTTTCTTTCCTTGTGGGAAGGTTTATAGTTTTATGTAATTCCATTTAATTTTTGTTTCTGTTTCCCTTTCTGGTCCATTATGTATATTTATATGTAATTTTGATACAAGTGTCCCTCTCAAAAGTTTGTACCAATTATACACCAATCAAATCTATAGGAGAGGACCTTTCCCCCTCAACTTGTCAAGTTAAATTGTTGATTTTTTCTATTGTTTAGCAAACGTATGTTAAATTAAGCTTACTTAGTTTAATTTTTTTTAATTATCTCATTCTAATTTCACTTCTCCAATTTCAAATTTCCCTTTTTACTTTTAATTTGCATCACTCATTATAAGCTTGGTTGAGTCTCTTTTCATACTTTAAGTATTATTTGCAATTCTCTTTATGCGATCCGTCAATTTAGATACTGATCATTTTATTATCGCGTAGTTATTTGGGTTTTTCATTTGGACTTCTAGGAGGGCTCCTAGATGTTTAGATACTAGTTCCTTATGGTGTGAATTTCATATATTATTTTTGCAATTTCTCCTTTACTTTTACAGCTGACTTACAGTGCTTTAATCACACAAAATTTTTTGCTCACTGCTTGTATGGCTTTTTTATTTCTGAGAAAGATTGATTCTTTTCACATATTCTGAATTTGTGTCATGATGAATGTTGGCATCTATCATTTTCATTAATTTATTGGCATTTGAAGAACCCTTGTTATCAGAAAATGAGTATTCTTAAATACAAAGAAATGTGCTTGTGCTCTGTTTTAAGTTTCATTTCTTTGTTTTCTCTCTCTTTCTGGAACCACTAACTGATGAGGTTTATTTGTGGTGAGAGGGAGACCTTAACAGCACAGTAGGGATGCTTACAGAGGACAACGCTCCTTCAACTAACATTGAAGTCCTCCCCTTATTTTCACCCCGACACTTTATGGCACCTGTACCTCACATTCTTTAGTCATTTCAGCATCTGTAGAGTAAAACAACTCTCTGCTGATCAGTATCTCCCTCTGTAGACATTGAGATTTGACCTTCTTACACCCTACCCTCCATGTCATTTACTCTGTCAGCATCATCAGTTCTTTCTGTCCACATACTGGGAATTGGGGTCACAAATGTCTGCGAGGTTCATAGAATATGGAGTTTTTATTTCGATTTTTTGTTTTCTTCATCATTCCCAAGTGCGTCCCAAAAGGAAAAGGGAGAACTAAGGAATCTCATCCCATAAACACCAAGGACACTTCTGGCCAGTACAATTACTGCTTAAATCAAGCTCCACTCATGAAATAAAGAGAAATGTTATATTTGTGTTCTGCATGTCTTGGAAGATATTATCCCACTTTGGGAAAAGTATATCAATTCTGGAACTATTTCTTTTTATAAGAAATCTGTTATGGACATTCAGAATTCTTTGGAAAACTCATTAAAAATAGTAGCAGCATATCTTGTTCAAAAGTTAATTTTCTCATAGGAAAATTGTCTCAGTCATGTTATAATCTTTTACAATTAGACATGGAAAAATGACCAACACTTCCAAAGAGTGAAGATTTAACTGCAGTACAACAGCACTGAAGTGAGAAATTGAGTTGCAGGTACATTATAGAAATTTATCTCATTGTTACTGATAGATAAAAAAAAAGATTTTCTCTTAAAGTTTAGCAGTCTTGATCATAATTTTCTTTTTGGACACAAATAGTTTATTCTCAAGGAAATAGTCTACCTTGTTACAAGTTTCATGCCTAGTAACTTATATGAATATCTAATATACTTTATTGGATGGGATATAAAAATTAAAACTAAGCTCCATAAACCACAAAATTAGCAGCGGTAATCACTAATATGTGGCCTCATTGTTGCTTCTTATACAAACTGCCTTCAGCTTAAAATTAATATTGCACAACTAAATTTGGCTTTTTTTCCAGTTTTACTTCTCAGTTCCATTAATAAAGACAGTGCTTATCAGTCCTATTTGGAGTTGTTTTGAAGATGACAACAGAGACACTTGTAAGGTTGGGCAGAATATTTTACATGAATTTCCAAACCCCTAATAAGTAATTTACTTTGCTTAGGGATGCATACACTGAGACTTAATTACTTATTGGCACAAAGCATAAAATAAGTAGTCCATTAAGAGGCTTGATTCAGGTAACTTCAAAACTTAACACGTACATTAACCAATTCACCCTTCTCTAATAGATTTTACATTACTTAACAAACTGTAAGGTTTATTCACCCATTAACATTGATGGACTGAACATGCATAATTCCCTTAAGCATTTATAGTAGTTGTCTAGGATAATCCCACACACTAGCAGTGAGAGTAATAGACTTTAAAGCATTCCAAACTCTAAAAATGTGTATCAGCATTTAATTTGCAATATCCCTCCTAGTTCATCAGATTCTCTCAACTGTTATCTGTCTACAGATCTTATGACTGAAGTAGATGAATGTGCTGAATAAAGGTAAGAAAGATTGGAAAATGCTCAGGAAAAAGAATATTTCCCAGTTTATAGAGGGTGGAACTTAGAACAGAGTAAGATGTCCTGGACATGCGAATACTACTTGATCAACACATTTACCTTTGGGGGAGAGACCAAGACCAGGAAGGCTTTTGCTGAAGTTTTAAGAGTGCTTGATGACTGTTAACTGCACCAGTGTTTTCATGTAAACTGTGGATTCTTTGTCAGCTGTCATTTATTGAAATGTAAAGCAAGGGAGTTGAGTAAAGTCCAAAAACAGGGAGGACATTTAAAGAGAGTGAAAGAGTCTAGATCTAAGGATCCCATAGCAAAGAAAGGAAGGAAGATGCTTTTCCCTAATTATTTTTTTTTCAATAGGAATATAATAGTCTAATGCCACCAACTAAAGAGTGTCAACAGGAAAGTCTGGATTCCAATTTGTATTTTTTTTTTATTTTTCTTTTCTATTAATTGTTTGTCTTTGTAACAGCTGTCTTTGTAACAGCCGTAATAATGATATGTTAGAGATTGGAGTTGATGAGATTTGGGGAGGGCAAATGTTTTTATATATAGTCTAACTTCTGTTCCTAAGACTGAGAAAATGTCCTGAGTGTGAGGTAGACAGGAAGGTAATAAGAAAAGTAGAAACTTTCCTAGAAACCATCTGATAAGAATACAGACAGGCAGCAGCATCCAGCAATTGTCCTAGTGGTCAAGACCTTATCAAAACTTGTAACAGTAAGCAAGAGAAGGTTTAAAAATAACATTTATGGTCAGAGAAAGAGCTGTCATCTCTGCTAGAAGAAAGGGCAACTAAATCTGGAAAGACATCTCTATCTGGAAGGACAGAGCTTGGGGGAAGATGTGAGGAAATAGAAGCTTGGTTCTTTTGTAGTTGACATGGTCAACTCAGACGGAAAGTCATTGCAAATGACACTAATTATAGTAGAAGATCACAAATCCTTTGTACGTGGACATAAATCATCCAAGATTTTTACTCACCTTGGGTATCTATTTTTTTTGCCATGGTTCTCCATGAATTGGTCAAATTTTAGGTTGCCTCAGCTACTAAACCCAAATATGGGAAAGCTAATTATCTAAACTGTTTCACAACAACATCCTCAATATTCAGTAGCAGAAATTCCCTTGTGAAGATCAGAATACACTCATGTCTGCATGTACATTAGCATGTATTTGTTTATATATACTTTTGTGTAGATTATTACCTATGTCTCATATGTTCTAACCTCAGTAAATAGAGATAACTATTAACTTCCCTCCTAACAATAACACCTCAGGAAATTGATACAGTTATTAAAACATTTTTAAGGACAAATATATTTGATTTCTTTTTCAAATTACTGTTATAGCTTAATCCATTAAACAGCTTCTACTTTTGCATTTATATTACTATGTATAATAAATATGAATGTGTAAATATATATGTGTATGTGCAAATATGTGTGTGTGTGCATATATGTGTTCCAAAAACTTGTCTCTACCACTCTATCACTGGAAACAACTTTAAAATAATAGACACTATACAAGTAATAATTCATTGATGACAAATATTAAATAATAGTAAATTCAGAAATAAAATGATAAAATACAGAGAAATTTCAAATAATTCACCCCATCATTTACCTGCTAACAAATATTTAGTCTCACATATAAATATCTCAAATGATATACTAATATTATACATTTACATGTCACAGTATATTTTTGAAAAGTTCTTAAATATTTTGCCATCTTTGATATTCACAACAACCCCATTACTCAGGTAGGAAAAGTACTGTATCTCTAATTGCACCATTGAGGAAACAGAGGTCATAGAAGTTCACTAACTTGCTCGATATTATGAAATGAGTCAGTAGAAAGAATTGGTAGAATAATTAATGTCTCATGAGTCTCTGCTTTGTAGATGTGAATGTCATTCACATGTTAGTATAGGAAACTTGTGTTCCAAAATTAGTATATTTAGGCACAATACAATTTTTCCTCTTAGGGAGTTAATTTATATTCATCTAGCATTTTTACTTACTCATCCTACTTCTTTATATTTGTAAGTGAGATAGTATTTCCATTTTCTAGACAGAGAAATTAAGACAGAGCAGTTAAATATTTTTGCCAAGATCCTGCAAGTACATACCGTATTTACTGGTTGTTTTTAAAGTTTGGTTTTATTTACATATAGACATAATTATCCAAACTAAGCTGTTGTCACTGAAATTAATGATCAAGTCTCCTCACATCCTACTCTCCTGTCATATTTTTTAGACTTCATTCTTTAGACTTGTTTCCCCATGAGCTGATAGTCACTGCTGAGGCATCATGACCACATTTGAAGGCAGAAAATGGAGAGAGGATAAAGAAGGAGACTGGCAGGAGAGTCAAAGATTAGAACGTTTTCCTTTTAACTAGGGAGAAAATAATGTTTCCTAGAAACTCCCAAAAGACCTCTTACATCTCTGTACAGGAAACCATGTGAAGAAACCATCTCCTATTTCATCAAGAGATAATATAAGAGATGTGAAAGTACCCATTTTGGTTCCAATTTCATATTGGCCAATAGGCCAGGGAGATGGGGGCTGGGAATGGTGCCTGTGTTTGGCATTCATTTCTTCTTTTTCTCATTCCTTGTATTTGATCTGAGCTATTTCCTTTCAAGACACATCTCTGCCCATCATTGAAGATTTCATTTTCCCACAGCATCTCAGAATTCCTTTGCTAAGACTCTTGCCTTCATGACAGAATCTAGGGTTCCCTGCCAATTAGACTCCACCTGGTTTATTAGGAACAGTAGGTGCCAGATTTTATTCAAAGACATTTCACAGAAAACTTAAAGATGCTTCATAATGTTAAATGCTGACAATATACAAAAGTTGATCTAATAGAGAGTTGCATGGGTCTGTGAGAGGAAGGCCCTGGAGCTTCATAAAGAGCCACCTACTACCACCAGCCAGGCTAGTCAACAGTGACCCTAGGCCACCATAGCTCTCACACCATAGGACCACTGAAGGCAAAGCTTCTGATGTGGAAGCCAAATCAGCATGGTAATCTGACACCCACAATTAGAAAAGTAAAAAAGTTTTCCACTCTGAGTGCCATTTCCCCCCTATGTTGATCTGTTTGTGAGAATGACTTCCTTACAGCCATACTTGGAGTAGACTGTGAAAGTCTCTGTACCATATCGCCATCAATGCTTCATAAAAGAGAAAGTAGTGAGAACTATTGTACACTGCATAAAAGAAGGCATTTCCACATTTCCAGAATAATAAACAGTGGATATTTGCCAAGCACTTACAAGTCAATAGGCCTCTTCAATTTCACCATTCAATCAACATTTATTTAAGGCCTTCTATCTGCCAGGCGCTGATGCACAATTGAATAATCCTAGCACTCAAAAAATTTCATCTGGTAGGAAAGATAGATGCATATATAAAAAATTCACTTATTCAACCTTCAAAATGACCTCTGACTCTGAGAATTGAAATGACATTTGAATGATCTGAAGTAAAGATGAAGCTATGGACCTTGATTCTCCTTTAGCAGAAGAAAAATGTTGTCTTCTCAAGTCTCAAAAACAACAGTATATCTTCAAGAAAATATAACAACCTCTCTTTGGACAATTGTCTTCATGTGGATACTTTTTTCAATATGCACACCAACCACTTCTTTATCTCAGTATACCCACAGCGAGGATTAGCTATCAGTGTCAGGTTGGGAAGTTCAAATACTAATGTAGGAAGAAATAGCACATATATAAAAAGAAAATGTCAAGATTTTTTTCATCTATACTGTTATGTTATTAACTAGTGTTGGCATAAACCCAGAAAACATGAGTGGGAGTCTATTTTAAGAGAATTAAATGCAAAAGAACAGAATACTTATTGATCAAATATACTGATAGGTAGCATTTACTACAAGTTCTAAATTTAATGTGCTAACCAGTCTAACTCACTGGTGGTGACAGTTTTTTTGTAGGTTGACTAAAATTTGGAGTTGATATTAGATTAAATTTATTGATAATGAGATCCCAGATCACCTGTGATATACACAGAAAAAAAAATCAAATACCTAGGAGATAGGAATCCAGGGATGGATGTACCTAGACAAATCACCCTCATGTCCTTACACTAATACACATTATCCCTGGAGGACCAGAGGTACATCTTCATTATGGATTCACTGAGGAATTTATTAGTGAGGGAATACAAACAACTCTCAAGACCCATGCTTTCCACCCTCTGTAAGAAGATGTGATAGAGGGAACCATCATAAAGTAAGAGCAATGCTACCAATTAGCCTCATTCCCTAAATAACAGAAACCAGGTGCATGATTATCCAATGATAAAGAAGTGGTTGGTGTGCATCTTGAAAAAAAGTAAGCATCCTGAGCATCCCAGGATCAAAAGAATAATTATAGATAAATTGACCCCATCCCTAGAAATGAAGTAGATGAAGAACCTACTCAAATGCTGACTTCTAAGACAGTTCTGGTGAACATAAACCTGAATGAATAAGCATGAGTTAATAATCTGAACTACCATGTTCAGGGAAAACAAAAAGAAGGAAGATGACATGTTACATTGAAAACATTGTTGAACTCCGGTCAGAAAACTGAGATTTTCATTTCAGATTCGCCACCTGTCAGTTGTATTACCTTGGGCAAGTCACTTTGCCTCTAGTGTCTTAGACATTTGATTTATAAATTGAATTTAGTTGGGTTCTATCCTGCCATAAAGATTTTGCTTTGTATGTCTACATGCAAAATAAGACATATAAAAGATGAGCCCCGCTCATCCTAGGACCTTCAACCCACACATTCAGTGACCCTTTCCTAGAAGTCACCTAATCATTCAATGTTGGGTCTGCATATATACACCAGTCACTAACAATCTTCATGCCCTCACCACATACTTGATGAGCACATTCAGATCAATACTTTTCTACCATCTTAATCACAGGTGGGTATCTGTTGTGGTCTGGTCTTTTCATAAATCTCACCATGACTCCTAAAATCTCATTGTTGAGGGACTTCTTGTGAGTAAATTTGCTTTGTGGATAACCCCTGTTCATCATGCCTGTCCCTCTTTCTCAGGCCCCTCTCCTCATTTCCCTTTGAAATTGCAGTGGCCTGTGTTTTCTCTGTCTAGAATTTCCATTTTGTGTCTAAATCTTTGCTCCTAACACTATAGCAGTATGTTCTACCAGCATTACACAGGTTCGTATTATATTAATTTACACTTTTGCCCTGCTTTCAAATGATGTATGGAGGATTTCCTGAATGAACAGTGACTGTAATTGCTGAGGATATTGAGCTTTATCAGCCAATTACTGAGCACAGATGATTGCTTTCAAGTATTCCTTGCAGCATACTTGAAATAAAAAGCAACTGGCCCAGTTATGTCAGTGAATTTCATTGCTTCCACCCATGGGCTAGAGGGGGAGAGGAGGCAAAAAGCCTTTGCACTAGAGAAGATAAATTCAGCACGAACAGCCTTTGCTTTCCAATTTCTATTCCCCATGACCAGTATTTTCTCAGAACCTCCAGGGCTGGTGTTTTCGGCTCTTTTAGAATCCATTTCTTTAATGGCAATGTCAGGCAAAGGTCTTAGTAAGGAGGCCTTTGCTTGTGCTCTTTTTAAGGGTGGAAACAACAAAGGACTTTTTCAGAGGAAGAAGAAAATAATCTTGTTTCTATCCCTTTTATATTTTAATTTTTTAGTCTTTCTTTTGGTTCCTAGGATTAGAATAATCTGTATGTGTTTCCTCCCCCACTTGCCATCTATTCTTGACAGTTGAATTATTTTTCATGGTTTATTATGGAGTATTTCATGTACTGCTGATGGAGCTTAATCATTCATCTGCAGTCTGGTAGTAAGTACTTTAAGCAGAGAGGATGGAATCAGTGGATCTTGTTTTATTTTTTGTTTTTTTTAACCGCCTCAGTATGCATCAAGCTTGCTCAGCTTAACATCTGATCTTAAAAGTTCCTGTAAGATGTGAAACTAGAGGATGGTATGACAGAAAGAAATACGTGTTTACCAAGGAGTTGACAACAACCTAAATGCTGAGTATTATAAGTAAAACTATAGCTATATTTTGTGGGCAGAAGATGGTCAGATATCCAAAAGGCTGATCAATAAGTGAACTAAAATTCAAATGTGTAATAAGATGGAGAACATGTATTTTTCAGGATCTCTTGAAGAAACATGATTGCATTTTGGACATGTCAGAGAACAAAGGAAATCATCCCCTGCCACTTTTTGGGGTTTTCTAGAATAGTAAATAAGCAAACAAGCATCAGACAGATAGATAAGGGGGAGGGGGAGGCCAAAAAGCAGATTAGAAATAGACGTGTACCTTCTATATATATGAAGGCCTAGCATCATTGAGAACTCATTGCATGATTACCCCAAATGCCATCTTAAATAGCATAACAAAGTCAGGGGAGATTGGGAGGGAGGAAGGGAATGTCAACTAGGGAATTTGCCAAGGAAGGCACAGAAGACAAAGGTAGACATATTTAAGTTCTCCCTTCTCCACTGAAAAGAGATAAAGTAATTAGGACTTCTGGGAGAAGTCCTAACAGAGAAAAGTTGACATTCAAGTATCCTTTTCAAAGGCAACCTCCTCCCAGTCTTCGGAACCCTTCCCATGAAATCAAAACTTTTACCTCAAAGAAATATTTTGGAGTGGCAGCCTTTGCTTTTGCTTTTGCTTCCCTCCCTATGTAAGTGGCAGCCACTTGGGGTGAAGTTGAACTCCAGCAGAAACATACTCGTGTTATAACAACCGTAGTCAGTAACCTGTCATATAAAGACAACAGGACATTCATTCAGGCGTGCCTCTTCCAAACAGTAGTGCAAACTTTTGGCCAAAGGTAAACTACTAATACAAGGAAAGTACTCACCCTGATAGATGCCCACTTTTTTAGTCTGCCCCAAATATATATATAGATAGATAGATAGATATATCTATCTATATGTAGATATATATCTATCTATATATATAATGTACTTTCAGAAAGTACACATTGAAAACACTTAAAGAAGGAATATAAACTAGAAGAGGATCAAATTATTGCCCCAGTGTTTAAGGAACAAGAAGGTGTAAACTCTGAGAATATGAATGATGACCTGAAAGGACTCTATCCGCTGATGGCATTGTGGACTATGCCCAGGCCCCTCCATCCCAGTCTCCTTTCTTATTAAATCTCAGAAGACTTGGCTTATAACCAAGCATAGAACGGCTCAGCTTTCTTGCTTTTATGGCTTTGACTTACACCATGGTACTGCTGGGAGGGAACTTGGAGAAGACATATAGAAGAGGGACATGTGGAGACAATTGGAAGAGACAGTTAGCAGGGAAACAAGGGTGAGAGATCTTTGCCAGAGACAATGGCAGCCATTAACTAGGCATGGCATATGTTGAAGTTTGGGTCTTCTATCCCCAGTCTCTGGGACCTGCCTAATCCCTTTCTTGTGCTTTCTTGCCAGAAGGTATCTTAGACTATGGAAGGTTTGGGGGCTTCACTGACCTTGTTTGGGTATGTATTTGTTCATAAAAGGATGGGCAATGGCCAGAGGTTGCTGATATTTGAAATCCTTTCTTGTGTCTCTCATCATGCACAACAATTCTATCAAAAATCAATCACACTACAAGTGTTTCCTTTATCTTTGTGAATGTGCTTAAACAAATCCCTTTTAGAACAATTTGGGTTCCCTAAGTCTCTCTCAGTTATGCATTAACCCTACCACAAATTTCCTTGGTTTAGCCTTAGTTTTAAAACCATTATAACCTCACATTAGCTATAATTGTTTGGAGAAATATCTAGAATGCAAAGAAAGGTCAACAGGAAGAACATTCAACTTTAACAAAAGCATTTAAAGGATAAATAAGAAACACCTAATGTGGAGGTTTTTCAAGATCTGTGTGAGTACATAAACACACACTTGCACATTCCATTAATGAACAAAAATCTCATGGTCTTTTTGAAGCCTCTTGAAAGAGTTATAGAACTAGCTGCTCCTACATCTTCTCCTCCCTTTTGTTCATAGCCAAGCCCATGTAAGTGCCTTCCATCCCAATAATCTTTTGAAATTCTCCAATAAATAGAAACTACTTGACTCTAAATGTTCAAATGCAAAGTATATTTCCTAATTACGGTATGCCCCCCGAGCAATTTATTAAGGTCTACCGGACTATTAAGGAATATGCATATATTCATAAATTCAAGCCAAATTTGTTAGAGTCCTTGTCTGGCTTTATTAAACTGAGAAGAGGAATTTAGAGAGAACCCAAAGTTTCAAGCAAGGAACATTTAATTTGTTGCACCCAGTAGAAGAGGGGCAGCAAGTACCATAAACCACAAACTCACAGATTAAAGTATCTACAGATGTCCATTTCAGAATCAAATAAACTTTTCCTGAGATTGAATAATGGGATCCATAGTCTTTGTTTCAAGATGTATCTTCATCTCAAATTCAAGCTTCTACCTTGCATGTAACAGAGAGACACTTTTCCAGACACAAGAGAAGATCAGTTCCGAATCTATATAGATTCACATTTATAGATTCACAAATTATAAGTTTAAATGACACGTACATCTTATTGTGCCATTATGCAGGTCTTACCATGCTAAGATCAATCCTTCTATTGTTTATGTTGCTTTTTGTCTTAAAGATATAGCACCTTACATCATATCTTATATCTTATCTCCTAAGGGTAGCAGCATGCAAAACCACACACACAGACACACACACATACTACTGCCTCTCCTTAACAGCACTGCAATTACATCCAAGTTCAACTTTCTTTACACACTTCTCTGACTAATAGTTCAGTACATTTTATCTTCGCACAATACATTCTCTGCCCATCTCTGCAGTCCCATTTTTATGGCTGCCATTTTCCTTTTATTTCTGCTTCTTCGTCCCTATGAACCACTTTACCTTTGTAAATGTCAAGCACATTGACCTTTCCCAAAAGTAAAGCCTCACCTGGCTGAGCTGATACAATAGGTACTCAAATATTCCTCCCCAGCTCCCCAACCCCACCCTCCTTCCATACCACTTAGGAATTCTTCTGAAAATAGTAAATTAGTTTCCAGTCTTCTCAAAATTTTCTTCACCAATAGCTTTCATATTGCTCAGTGTTTGAGTGAACCTGAGCTTTTGCACTGGGGTTCGAAGCAGCTCCTTGGTGTTTTCCCCCATGTGGGTGGGGTGGGACAACTAAAAGGGCTGGGATAAGGTATTTCCCTTTCTGCAGTTCTTTAGGCTTCTGTCTGCTCACACATGTTGTAAAGAAAGCTGGGCCAAGCTGTCTTTGTCTGCTCACAGATATTGTAGAGAAAAGCTGGGGTTAAGACCAGACAATATTTCACATCACAAATTCATTTGTCATTAATTAATGAATTATTCAAGTTTATTATATCCAAAAAAATAAATAACTTCATAACTGGAATCATGTTTTGTACAGGTGTACAGGTAACATACTAACACACATTATCTAACACTTCTCTCCAGTGAACTGTAGAATGGCTCCTTCTTAGAGAATTCCTTCTTACAGTTCACTGGAGAAAGGTGTTAGAGAATGTGAAAATGGTTTTGCCAATGTACAATAGAAGCATTTGCGTGTGTGTTAGTTAGTGCCACACAATACCTGGCACATAGCACATATTAGATTTTTTTGTTGTTGGTCTCTCTTGTTTGTTTGGTTTTTTCCCAAGTTCTGGAAACAGTATTATAAGGTTGAAACTCGAGTTCCTCTTGAAGCTGCAAGTCCATATAAAACAGGGAAAGTACCTCATTCCCTAAAATTTGGCAAATAGCATAAGCTCCATTTCCCATGGCTTGAAATAAAACCGAGAGGCTGCTGATGTATTTGACCAAGAGCAAAAGTGACCCTTTGGTAGGAGAAACCTAAGAGCTCCCCAGAGTCACTTTTGAACATATTTCTGTGGCCTTGCTCACACATCACCGACAGATTGACCACACAACCCAGCCGTTCAACCATGGGCTGGCCATCCAAGTGATAATTTAGCCAATAATCAAAACGCACGGGGGAAGGACCTCCATGACATTCTCCACTGCCCCAGAAGTGAGGCCACAGCTAATTAGAAGAGACAACACCCAGACTGGTGGATTCAGAATGCTAGCCTGGGGCAGACAAGGGAAAAATGAGTTTATTTTCTAATGCAGCTAAGTCTTACCTTTACAGGCATAAACCAAAGAGGAACAGAAAATAAATGGCACATAATTTTGCATTTTTATAATAAGTTTGAAACTAAACACTAGGAAACCTTGTCAGCCCCTGCTAAGCTGATTCCAATTAAGGCTTCTGGCAGTGTTCCAGCTGTTTTACTCCCGCAAATAGCACAGAGCATAACAAGGTTTATGAAGCATTCAAAAGTCAAATACCCTATTAACATAAACATGTGGTGAAATCAACTCTTCTACCAATTTTCAGCTTGCTTGCTTGCTTTCATTTAGGGTGGGCTGATAGGAGATGATGTCTGCTTCCTTTGTGTTTGCTAGAACTCAGAGCAAGTTTTCTGTTATGAACAGTACTGGACTAACCTCCTACACCAACTTTCAAGCACATGCTATTAGGATGAATTCCTCCTAATACTAATTTTGATAGCAAGGGCTTGCACTTTTATTTTCTGCAACAGTGTTGAATCTAAAACCAAGAAAAATAAAAGTCAGCTGGTTGATCTACCTGGAAATATATTGACTAACTTGTATTGCCATGGCCAAGATTTCATATAGGAAAGGGTCATTTTCTTAGTCATGGAACTCAATAAACCCCAAATTGAATGATATAAGTTGGTAAAATGTTTAGAGTGAAGGAAAAACAAATGAAAAATTGAGTTGATAAATTCTTGTAGAGATTGAGTCTAAGAAATAAGAGAGAAGGCTATTTTGTCAAAAGCCAGCATCCGTTTTGACAATCCCCTTAAAGGGGGATAAGTTGAAATGTAACTAGGACAGTAGAGGATGACTTGGACAGCGTCACAAATACATCTCCCTCTTATCATCACTACAGTTCAATAATTTAAAAGATGAACTGAGTGAAAGTAGCATATTTTCTTTCTCCAGTGAACTGTAGAATGATTCCATCTTAGAGAATGTGAAAATGGTTTTGCCAATGTAAAATATAAGCATGTACATGTGTGTTAGTATGTGTTTATCAAATGAATAGCCTACGTGCATGGTGACTGCTTAATAGGTGTCATAGAAGGTAATAAGCATCAAGATACTATCAGGTATTAATTCCTTTGTTTACAAAAAATATAATGGAAACACACTGTGGATTTTTAATTCATGGCTGCAACTTTTGCACTGAAATGCTAATATATTTCCATGAAAATAGCCTAGTGAATACTCAAGTAAATACACAAGTGTAACGTGTACATTTTTTATTTAATCATTTATTAATGATTAAATTAATAAAATTAACAGGGTCCTTATTAAAATGCAAATAAAGCAATAGTATTTTAAGCCCCCCCCCCACTGTTTCTATGTACTAGAAACTTTCTTTATAGACTGTATAGTTAGGACTTGATTAAATTAGTTTTAAAACTAATTTATTTAATAAATGTCTTTAAGTCCTACTCTCTATTGAGCATGTCACAAGCATAAAGGATTTCATAGGGCTTCAGAGAACATACAGCTCGGTGAGGGAGGTGGATACAAATCATAACTTAATGTGACAAATGAAACAGTCAAGTTATATGTGGCACAACAGAAGCATAAAAATCCTGGAGAAGAGGTATGCCAAGGACTGCAGTGGAGCTTTATGGTCAGACAGGCAGACAGGCAGATCCTACAACCAGCCTGCATTCCCCATGCTCCATTTACAAATCGTGTGGCCTTGGCTGGGTTCCTGACTTCAGTTTTCTCATTGATAAAAGGGGAATGACACCCCCATTGTCTGATCCTGTGAAGATTTAAGCACCTGTTACCTATGATGTACTCAGAATGCCCCAAGAGTCTGCAGGGTGAGTCAGGCTTTTCCTCCAGGGGCCTATATAACTATCACCTGTTCATCTTTCCCAAGATTGTGCAGTCCAATGGGTGTGTGCATGTGTAAAGTAGGCACACTAGGTCTAGGAGAGAGGGAAAGGGGGCACAGAGAGCATGTTAGAGAGCACAAGACAAGAGGGTATGAGAGAATATGAGAGAGAACTTAGAGAAAGAATATGGACATTCCAGCCTCCCAGCCTGCCCTGGTCCTGGCACTGGCCCTTCTCTGCCCTGTTGTGCTTGATGTGTCTGTGTCACTGCTAGAACCAATAAAGAACCTACACATATTGGTGAGCCTGAGGCTTTCATGACAGCAGGAATGACAAACAAGCTGATTACCCTGCAATTGGTGGCAAGGATTGGTTACATGACAGTGTCCAATAAACACATGGCTACAATTGCCATCATGATAGTGAACTCATCCCAGAAATAGATTATTTATGGTGAGCTTTATAAAAGGAGAAGGAACCGTGATAGAGTACGGGGTCATTGAAGGGGGAAGATCAAAAGCTATAGTATATCCAGGACAAGGGTCAAACAATATATGGCATGTTTGGATTTGTGTAATAACACTGGAAGACGTTGAAAGTCATCATTTGGATTTAGATAGTGAAACAATGCTGAAAAGACTGTATCTTTAAAAGCAAAACTGAAAAGGATGTGAAGTCCAAATGGAACATATTTTATAATATTTCTAATCATTTTTACTTTTGTGATTTATTGTTCTACTAGCATTTATCTTAACTATTTTATGCAAATCTGCATAAAGAGATAGCCCACTAGTACATGTACTGGCTTTTTGCATCTTTATGCAATCAGGCATCAAAATGTCCTAAGAACAATGTAGTTGACACCTGCATATGTACCTCCCTTAAAGAAGAATTATATTCTACATTGATTCCTCTGGATCCCCAGAATACTTGTTGATGCCAGCCCCCATTACTGTCTCCAGAGGTGTGCAGCAGGAGTGGGTGACACAAAGCCTATACTTACCTAAGAAAGTTGACTGCTTGAGATGAGCTCTAAGATCGGGATCAGTCTATCTGGTAAGAGTGACTTTAGAGTCCTGAGGGTTTTAGTCAGGTGACTCAGCTTGACTAGGTAGGGCCTGTTTTTACTACAGGGGGTGGAGTCTGAGCAACAGGTGCTCAACCACAAGCAAGGCTCAGGTGAAAATTGAACCTATCTTTGCAGGAAAAATTGAACACATCCATGAATTCTCCGATATCCTGTGGAAGCGTGTACTGCGTTTCTCTTGGATTTCTTCTCTTGTATCCCTTATATCTTGTATCTTACCCCTTTATGAATTTTATCTGTATTCATTGTGAATCACAAACCATAGCCTGAATACAAAAACTTTTCACATCTATGAGTCTAAAGGGTCCTCCAATGCAAGTAGGTTTTCACTCTCCTGAATTTGAGTTTATCATTGAGACACATTTCTAATAACTATTAGTACTTATTAATGTAGTTTAATGGAGTACTTTTAAATATTAAGATAAGTTTTATTCTTTTTATGCTCTTATTATCTGCATTCACTATTATAATATAATATTATATATCACTATTATAATAATAAAATATATATCACTATTATAATTTATCACTATTATAAATTTCACTGTTATTTTCTGAGGTTTATTTTTAAGATACCTCTAATTCATTCATTCCAATGTCTACATCATAATATTCCTTTTCTTCTTTATGATGTGCCATAATTCAATAATTCATTTTTCTGTTGATGAGCATTTGTTTTTATAAAATTGCAAAAAACATTTCTGTATAGGTCAACTTATACATGAATGCAACAACATCTTAAGTACTATATTTTCCCAAATTACTCCCTCACTTTTGTATGATTTACATTTCTGACAGGAATAATTGCAAGTTCACGTATGCCATATCCTAATCGATATTTATGCAGTCAGTCTAGCTTTCCCAACTGATAGTTATGAAATGACATCTTACTGAATTTGCCTAATATTACCTAATGAATTTGAGCATTTTTTTGGTATTTATTATATTCTGGTGTTTTTATTAATGTAAATCACCTTTTCATATTCCTTTTTCATTTCTCTATTGAAATGTTTATTTTCTTGAAGAAATACATAGGTTTTTCATCATACTATTTCTGGTTATATAGATTGGAAATATGTCTTTTTTGAAATTTATCATCTAAAATACACAAGTTTGTTTGTTATGACTTCAAGGCTGCCCCAAATTTTAGCCCTTTGTTTTAGAATATGTTTTCATGTATTGTTTAAGGTATCTTCCTTAACTCCACATTAGCGCATAGGATTTCCTCATTTTTCTCTAAATTATGCTTAATCTGTCATTTTGCAATGACATTTTATTATTGCAGTTGGTTTCTACAAAGAGTGAAGTATGAGCAAATTGATTCTTTTTCATATGTACAATGAGGTATTCTAATATTTATTAAATTTGTCCATCTTTTCTTCATGCTTTATAATTCTTCTCCTTTTTAAATTTGCTTACAAAACTTTTTGTCTTATGTTAGTGTGCTTATGTGTGTATACTAAAATGATAGAAAATACATTTCTAACTACAGATCCTGAAAAACTGGAAAACCATCACACCACCATGTATGGCTGAATGATAGATTTTACCAACAATCAATTTTAATTGTTCCTAAAATGGACTCATCTTAAAGATATTACAACATAAAATACATATTTTCTTATTAATACTACACTTTAGTGAATCTATACGCTGATAATAAACTTCATATTACATATTCATAGAGTAAAACATGAAGTGATTCTACAAAGATTTTTTCTTTAATTTTAACTTTTTTCAACCATAGCAACATAATAACAAGAGGTTGTAGCTAAGTCATAGTCTTAATAGTTTCACAGGTATCAGGAACTGCCTAGTCTCTCTACCATTCCAGTTCCAGTGCATAGAGCAGCTCGGGGACACAGCAGGAACTCAACCAATATGTTTAATGAATGAATAAAACATAACATGGCAAATATTCCATTTTAAAGTCAACTATTTACATTCCTTTTTCCTTCATACCTTTTTCCTACCTCTCAACTCAAATCAGAGAGGTGATTCAGCTTTGTCTACATTAAATTTGTAGTCCCCACAAGGCCTTCCTCTAAAACTAGACTAAGCACCTCTAAGCACAACTTGCTCCACTCCCCACATGAACCGCTACTCTTCTCAGACTGTTTTCAGACCTCTGTTTTATGTCTCTCAATTATATCACCAGACAAATCTCCAGTTTGGTTTTTGGAGTCCTGACTTAGCGGAATTCCTTCTTTTTCTTCATACTCCTTAGCTATTTGCTAATGGTCTGTAGTAATGTAGGTGTCTGAGAAAATACTGGCTTGCTGTGTCACATGTCAGTCCTAATTCCAGGTATTTCCAAGCTCCTTGATGACAAGGACTTGACATGGATCCTCCTCCAACCACTAACTCAGTGCTCTGTCTACCAGATAGTCGGTGCATGCCTGGGAAGTGACTCGGGAGTGACTAAAGCCTGATTTCCAGGGGCTTGCTTGACCCACAGTCTCAGAGGCATGGCTTTTTCTCATGACAGAGTCAGGTCATGATTCAATTTACAGATGAAGTATCAGCTGTGTGCTATCGTTAAAATGATTGTCTGACCCCATGGAGAGTGGGAGGCCAAGTTGAAAATTTTAAATATCCCTTCTATTCATCTCCTTTATGAAATTTCATTTTTAGTTATGAGGCAGTCTGAGGCATATTACCATTTTATTTGAGCATTTATTTTGACCAGATTGCAAATTTTCTGTTAATTAGTCTTGAATTGGCCATTGCGCCATTGTAGATCTGCTCCATAGCTCCTGCACATGGAATTTATTATAGACTTCTCATCCACATCTGCTCATTGAGCTTGCTTCAGCTACTGTAGTGTTTCCTTACAGACCTTGGTCTGGGGGAAAGAGAACATGGAGCAAAGAGTGAAGAAAAAAGAAGTACAAAATATTCAGGATTAAGTTGTATTCATATCCAGTTGATATATAAAATATCAAATCAACTACACTATATTTTGTTGGTGCATAGTATTTCCCATATTTTTCATTGCAAAAATAACATAATTGATAATCCTGAGGAATGTTGACAAGTAAATAGAAAAAAGTTACCAAAAATCTTACCATCCAGAGATAACAATTGGTATTCTCCTGTATGTTTTTCAAAACTATTCCCTTAACCTATATAAACATACATCTTAAACAGATCTTATTCATAATTTTTGTGAAAATATTTTCAACTTATAATTGACTTTTCTTCATTTAATTATAAATGCTATAATTATGATAAATTATAATTATAATAAAGATATATAACTAGATGTTTTATATGTATATAATGTGTTTTTCATATTTATTGGCTGTAGTGCCTTTCATTGTTGTGGATGCATGTTCATATTTAGTAGAACAATCCTATGATGTAGGAAATCTAATTAGCTTCTAATATTTCAATTTGTTAAACATCTTAATAGTGAGATTTTTTGTGCAAATGTGTTTTTAAGTATGTAATACTCCTGAGGATACATTTTAAGAAGTGGAATTACTAAAGCTATATTAAGATTTTTTTTCTAACAATTTTGGCCTAATTTAAAATTGTCCTCCAGAAAACTTCCACCAGTTTATACTCCTTGTTGCACACGCCCTATCAACTATCGCATATTATCCTTTAGTTTGTGTTTTTTAAATCTAACTGAGGAAAAATGGCGCTTCTTCTTCATATATTTTTACTACCTCCAATGTCTCCTATATTACCTTCAAGGACACCCAAGGTTAACTATTTTGTCATGAGGCTATAGGTTGACGTTATTTTTCTCCCAGGTTGATAAACTTAGTGATTTTCCAGAATATTGTATTTGTTCCAGAGACTAGAAATCGCTTACCTTAAAGATTATTTTAATAAAATAGTTCATTCCTTTCATTCCTTGTCTTAATTAAGGAATAGATGCTCAAAATATTTTCCCGAAACATCCCAACATGAAACCCTTGACCGAATTCACTTCACCCCCCCTCTCCACTTTTCTGTTGTATTCTTTAAGGACACATAATAAGAACATTGTAACGTGTTATTTTCAAGATTAATAGACTCAGAGTGCAAGAGATGCAACATTCCGAGCATGAAGAATTATTAGCTAGCAACAACGTTTTGAGAAATGTTCTTGCATTTCAAATGCTTCATTGCTTCACTGAATAGTGAACACGGGAGCTCCCTGGGAGGCAGCTGTTGTGCTTGCACTTATTACAAATGCAAACAAATATCCCCAAAGTGAACAGAGAGGAATGGGGGAAAAATAAAATTATCTCATGAAAAGAAAAATGGAAAAAATGATCTCTGTCTAGAGGATGTTCCCTCAATCTAAGGCCACTGTGCAATGAACACAAATGCACTGGATGATGAAGTGCGGACTTAAAAGACAAGGTAATTGTGTCCACTCTGGTGATAGTTGGTGCTGCATTCTGAACAGCAGTTAATTCAACATGCAGAATAGTCTCCTGGTGAATCTTACTGAAAAAAAAAAAGAAAGAAAAAAAAAAAAAAAGAAAAGACTATGAAGTCCCAGAAATTAAACGCTGCACTTGGGTTTAGATACAGATACAGACGTTTTTATGGAAAGAGGTTTCTACTATTTAAATCAGATTCTCAAAAGGGACAAACATACTGTTGCCTGCAATCGCCCTCATATTTTTAAGTTCTCCACTTTCTCTCTAAAATGCTTTTTCGCCCTTTCCTTCTTCTAGTGTGAAAATAATATTCTTCCTCAAACCCCAAGTCAAATGTAGCCTTGCTATTAAAACCATGAAATCATAAAATAATAATAAATAATAAAACCATAAAATCAGAGCGCACTGTTCCTCCTTTGGATAAAGTCAGGGCCTATTTCTGCCTATGGTAATAAAAGCAGTAAGGCCGCATTAGAGTCGATCATTTTGCACGATGGTCTCCACTCCCACCACGAGGCCGCTGGCAGGGTTTGATTCTGACTCTCTCTCCAACACCTCTATAATTCCGCGTTTGGAGATCTCTCTACCTGTGTTCCGGGGTGGAGAGGAATTGCTGACTCAAAAGCAAGTAGAGTAGGAGATTCTCGGTCATGTGTTGGAAGCTCTTTCTAGTTCCTTTTCCTTTACAGGAATTTGTACCTTAATGCAGCCTTGGGCTGCAGCCTGGGTTTTGAGGTTGCACCTGTATTTCTCCCAAGAGTCCCTGATGTCTCAAGGTGCCAATTTGGAGAACCCTCCAGGAGAGGCTCTCGGTGTCGTTCTCTAGATTCTTCGCCCGCGGTGATCCGTGGAGGCCTCTCCCTTCGTGAGAGCACAGCAGTGACCCGAGTTGCGACAGGGGCCCGCTGAATCTGAGGTACAAATATTGTCTCATTTGCAGGTTTTTATTCTGTGATTCCCTCCTCAAACTAGCACTTATTCCAAATTGCTATGCTCTTGAAAATTTTGATATGGGAGTTCAAACATTGATAGACGGTCAGTGAATTGCTCATTCCCCTGCAGCTCAGAAAGATCCTGTGATTTTCCTGTTGGCTTATTATTGAGGAAGAACACAAGTAAGCAAGACTGTACAGTATTAAATTGACATCTTGGAAATCATCTTAGATATAAAATGTCAATAGTTGGATGACAGCATTGATGTAATTTTGAATTCCACCTGACCTGTGGTATGGCAGTGAAGAACACACAAAATTTAAACTAGGATAACATTGAGATTTTATTATGCTTTTCTGTACAGTAAATAAATATCACAGGAAACCATAAAGAGGCCTCCCACCCTCCCACTCCCTCCAGTGTTTTATGTTGATCATATTATTTTGTGGTAGGTAGGGCAAAGGATTCAGAGTTCACATAGCTTTGAGCTGCTTCTATTTATTATCTTGGTGATCTCAGGCCATTTTCTTAGGTTTTCACCCCTCAGTTTTCTTCCTTTGACAGCAAGGGTTATGCCATCCCCTCAAGAATGTCATTTAGGAATGCAACACATGAATAGCACTTGTGTGCGTGTCCACTGCCAATGAACATGATGGTGGACAACTGTTCCGTTTCCTGTTACATGTAGTTTTTCTGTCTGGGGTGATGTGGACCTTAAATATTGAAAATAGAATTAAAGAGACAAGGTTATTTCCCAATAATTCATCATTTTGGCCTGTCAGAGAGTCTTAGGGAGTCTTCACCTTTGAATTCACACATCTGTGCCGCTTCTGAAATTATACAGGCTCACTGAGGTGGAATGATCGCAGAGACAGTCCTTCCCTTCCTTCCCTCCTCTCCTGCCCTACTCCCTTCTCCCTCTTTTCTTCCCTACCCCTTCCTTTCCTTCTTCCTTCCCTCCTTTTCTTCCATTGCTATTTATTCTGATCACTAACTTCTCTGAGGGTAAGTGCCTTAAGATCTCAAGACTCTGACTGACCAAACTATAAGGGACAGAACACAACAGCCACAGCAAAGGCTGAGACTTGGCCTGGCACCTGAGGGAACCCCTCCTTTGGGTTAGCAGCACATCATCTTACTAGCACTTTCCTTCTGCTTCGTGTTCTGGATGCTAATGACTATAATGCATCCTGCCTCCCTGAAAATATTTATTTTGGTGTGAAATCTTGGTCATTCTTGTTTTATTTTCCTTCCTTTTCTCATCGCTGAGTTGCCCTAGGTCACATCATGCTTTAAGAAAATAAAAAGGCTTTGTTAGTCAGGCTGTATCTGTAACAGATGTCAGTTCAAACTGAGCACCGTAAAGAGAAGCGAACTACACCCTTGGCAGTCAGAAATGAATACATCCTGAATCCAACAAGACAAACCTGTCCAAAGGGCTATTCTAACAGATTTGACTCTGCATTGTAAAGTGTTTCAGTAAATGTGGCAATAAAGGGTAGATGTATATATCAACACCCTAGGAGTTCATTTCTGTCAATCAATGGCTGAAATTTACTTTGAGGATATTACCTAAAGGTGTTTTTGAATCACTGGACATTTGGAAGACTGGTTTGAAACATGTATTTAAATGGAAGTGGAATGTTTTAAAAGCTTTCTAACCATTTGAAGCTGCTATTCAGAAAATAGCATTTCAGAGTAATATAGCAATGCTGGTGGATTTTCAGAGGGGGAGGCTGAAGCTGAGTGAAGTTGAGTGAATTGTTCCACCAATGTGCATGGTCAGGGAAAAAAAAATCTCCGAACAAAAGCCACAACACTGATTGTATTGTGTTCTGCCATTATGTGATTCTTAAAGAGTGAAGGGATAGCATTAAGAAAAAGGGATACTTAAATTTTTGAAAGGTTTCCAAAGATAAAGGAAAAAAAAACTGCAAGAAAATAGATTCAATGCTAGGGAAAACTTTTTGTTAAGACTTCAGAGTAGAATAGTTGAGTAAGAAGGAAAATGAAGTTTATGGGCTTTTTTCTTTGTTTTTACCTTTACCATAAAAGAAAAGAACTGTAAGAAAAGGAAGCTACTGACCAGATATAACAAGCAGGAAGAGCAGAAAATGCAACGATTGTGACAAAATAAAGTGAATAAATCATCCTGAATTTAGAAGACTGGGATGTAATTTCAGATTTCAGCACTCACTTTTTCACTGTGGGAGAAATTTTAAATCTCTGGAAACCATGGTTCATTCATGCATAAAATAGGGAATTTTTTAGCTTTATTTAGAATTTCAAATTCTATTTTTCCAGTTTTATCTTATACTGATAGCCCTATGAGGTTCAAATTCAGCAAGTTGCTTTGTAGGTTTTAAAATGCTAAGGTTATTTTAATGCTATTACTTTTGTAAGTAAGTATTCTACTGTCAGGTTCAAGTGAACAGTGAAAGCGATGTGATGTTTATGGGTTGAATCTACTATGTGCATAAATAATATGGCATTTTCAGGGTTTCTACACACTATAAGTTTAGCATTTGTATAGTTTCCCATTTCTGCTGCAACAAACATCATAAACATAATGACTTAAATGATGTGATTTATTTCCCTAGATCTATGGCAGTCAGAGTCCTAAAGTCAAGTGTCAACAGAGCTACATTCTTTATTGGAGATACTGGGGGGGAGAAGATATCTCCTGGTCTACCTTCTAGAGGTTTCCCACATCCCTTGGATCCTATTCTCATCCTTTCCCTCTGACCTCTGTTTCATCATCACATCTCCTCTCCTGAATCTGACCTTTCAGCCTCCTTCTTTCCTTGTAAAGACCTTTAGGATGGGTCTAGTCAGATAACCCAGGATAATTTCCCCATCTCAGGATCCTTATCACCTCTGCAAAACCCCTTCAGCCATGGAATTAATATATTCACCAGGCTTAGGCCATGGACATCTTTTGGGGAGGGAATGCATTAATCTATCACAGCATTGTTAACCACATTTAGCGATAAGAAAACTGAAGTTCAGAGTAGTAAGATAAGTTGACCAAGAGGTAAGATAGGCATCCAGGAATACCAGGACAGTCTTTGATAAGAACCAACTAATTAGGCATTAAATCTTAATAGAGAAGCAAACTGCTTATTGCACAAACCTCATGCTCTAGCAACATGCTCCCCACCTTTAATTTTGTGCTCTGGGTACAAAGCTCACTTCAAAACCAAGTATTTCCAAGATTATATACTTTACATAGTAGATAAACAGAAATTTCTGGACAATCTGTGTCCAGAGGAAATCTATGTCCAGAGAACGTTACATGGACATTTGCTTTTATGACATTGGCACACAAAAGCTTGCACTTGACCAAGTACAGTTCTGACCTCACTGTAACAAGTTGAACACCTGCATCTATGTCCTATGTCTCACCTGTATCTATAAGTATGACTATAAACACTTAGCAATGGGCCCCACAGTTCAGCCTGATACATTCGTGTTAACTGGGCTGGTTTACTCAATCACTTCTCTCTGAGGAAGCCTGAATTCTGAAGGAACATCTTGGCTGGATCATGGGGATGCATAATGACATGGGTTTCAGGAGAGGAACTTCCCAGAGCACTGTATCAGTATCAGATGTAGGCTCTTCAAACTTCCCATTGAAGTAGGAATGAGTCTGTTCCCATATGGAAGAAGCTCGTCCTCCTCTATTAATCTCAGTCCACATGGCTGTAAGCTAATTAAAACTAATGAAGTTGATTTAAACCTCTCCCCTCAAATTTAAGGTGGAAACAGGCAGATCAATCAACTTTGGAAGCCACTTTCTGATTAGTCCAGTGAGGTTATGTGGAAAGGTTTTTAGAAAGGGGTAATACATTTGAGAGAGAAAAACTGAACAAAAACATTACATTTAAAGGATCTTGCAAGATTTATTTACAAATGAAAACAGACCTTGAAATTTCTAGACTGGGGTGAAATGCCATCCCTTACCTCCAGATGCTAGGAAGATGATTTATTTACCCAATTTTAGGTAAATAGATAATTGGGGGAAACATCATACTTGGATCCACTGTTTATCAGTTTCCTCCTGTTCAAAAGCATCGGCATGCCACTTGGGCCATCCTGGGCACCCTGTCTTTGTTCCAGACACTGCAGGGTGATCAGCGAGGAAGTTGGGCTTAGGTCAAGGTTGCATGGCCAGTGAGAGTCAATGTCAGTATTGAAGGAGGTAGCCTGCCTCAACTCTATCCACAGGTGGCCTCAGATGACCCTCTAGTATGTGCCACGCTATGATGGTAGGCAAGGTGGCAGGCAGTCTTGTGGGGTGGGGTCTCTTAGTGTCCCATGTGAGGCTGGAAGGTACTGAAAGTGGATGTGCATATGGATGAGACAAGTTCAACCTACAAGGTCAACAGGGGCCAGACCTAGTAGCATCAACCCCACTCCCCTGATCCCCATCAAGATTTCAAGAGGGAAGGAGCAGGGCTTAGGGTAGACTGGTCTTCCAGCACTCTGATAAGGGTCAGAACTACTGACTTGGACATAACTGGTTCTCACTACTCCTCAAGCCCCCCTTGGAGTCCAAAAACAGGACTCTTCAGAGTCAGGAGGGCTCTGAAGGTGCATGTGGAGTTGCTATTACCTGAACCAATTCAGACACAGAACTCTACAGATTGAAGAAATCCACCTGGTTCTCA
Organism: Uropsilus gracilis; assembly: GCA_004024945.1. NCBI lineage: Eukaryota > Metazoa > Chordata > Mammalia > Eulipotyphla > Talpidae > Uropsilus > Uropsilus gracilis. The sequence continues at coordinate 32,502 of PVHY01013671.1, forward strand.
TTCAAAAGGAATCTGAAGAGGACAAAATTATATTTTTATAGTATTTGTGATTAAATAAGTGAAATATGTTTTATTAAAGCTATTCAACTTCGGGGTATACAACAATGTAAGAAAATATATAATCCAAAAATTTCTTTTAAATATTTGCTGAAAGAATATGTTTCTAATTACAATTTGGTTACTGAAAAAGTTTTGTCTAACTGGGTAATAATGTTTGTCTTAAAGCAAGAGTGACCACAGACAAAAATAGACCAGTGCTTGGAGGGTGGGATACAAATGTTCATGAGATCTGTTTGGATTGAATGGATCCGGAGTGGAAGAAACAGTGGGAAGTCAAGTGTAAAATCAAGTTAGTTCTTCAATATTGACTCTCCTAGACTGGCTAGACTCTCTCTCTCATTCTCTCTCTCATACACACAGAGGACTGCACAGCACAAAACTACTAACAAGCTGTTGTGTATGCAAAAATTTTGTGTATCCTTGAGTTAGTGAGCCCATCATTTGACAAATTTTTCTCTTGAAACTTTATTAATGGAATATTGATAAAAATCTAGTGTGTTAGGCTCATTTCAAAAAAAAAAAAAAAAAACATGTATTTCTCCTGTCCCCTGTCTAACATCAAAATAGTGACCCAGGATGTTATGGAATCTGTTCATCAAAAGCTTAGGTAATTTCCATAAGTGAATTTCTTGTGTTTGTAAGTTAACTGCTCCCAACTACTCAACATGTTAGTATCTCTAGAAAGAGAAAAAAAGTGAAGATTGAACTTCTTCCTGAAGAAGCATGAATTATAATGAACTATTCACAATATTTGCATAAAAGAAAGAAAATAATGTGCATTTTTAATACTGTTACCTAAATTAAACCTTAAGGAGACAGATTCGATTCATGCTCCCCATTTTATAATGAGTATAGTAAGATTCTCAGTGAGAACGTAATAGTTGTATTCACACCTAGGCTATCTATCTCTAAACCCTGCATTCCTTCCACTATGTCCTATGAATCACATGAGATATATGTCTATATTTCTAACAAATAGGCTTCATAGACAAGTATATTTTAATATGAATATTGAAAGACATTTAAAAGGAAGACAGGTTTGGCAAAAAGCTTGTGTACAGTACAGAGTGGGAAAAAAAACATTTCCCCTAGTTATGCTATCTATAATTATAACACATAATGTATATACTTTATATACAATACTTATTTAATGTACATAATACATATTTAGTATATGCACATATGTATATATATAAACTTCAAGCCTTTTTGTATCAATGAGATTCAGTAAATTATTGAACACTTTGCAATGTGCTGGATACACTATGGGACACTGAGAATAATCAAATAAACATGATCAAAACCATTCTCTATCTTCACAGAATCTGGTAAGGGTCAAAATCAAACATGCAATTTTCACTGATACTGTGAATGCTAGTAGGGCAGGAGTGCAGGGTGGTAGCAGAAGGAAGCTGATTTGCTTGGCATTAAAGGAAAATGAGAAGTAGAAAAATAACTATGGATCCTCTAAAAAGCTACCTAGAACTTCCTCTAGTTAATGCCTGTAGTTTGCCTTGTTTATTCTTCGAATTCCTTCAGAAAGGTAAACCAATTCCTTGTACTCTCAATGGATGGATGTATTGTTTCTAAATGCATAAGGGATAGAGAACATAATTAAATGTCTGGCTCTTCAGGATCCTCCCATGAAGGAAACAGTTTCCAAACTCTGAAGAGGATGCAATATAAGCAAACACTAGTAAATTTGGAAACAGAGTACTGTAACCTACCTCTTTGAAACAGAAAACATGAAATCAGAAGCATCAGTCTTCTCTTAAGAAGAAAATTATCCTTAATTAAAAGGAAACTATCTCCATCTAGGTTTTTATAAAAATTATCATAGATCGGGTGGCTTAGAAACAGACATCAACTTCTTAGTTTGGAAGCTGAGAAGCCCCAGGTCAAGGCACAAGTTGATAGAGCGTCGAGTAGGACACTGGCGCTCCCAGCATCTTCATGGAAGAGGAAGCCAGGAGAGTTCTCAGGGTCTCTTTTGAAGGGGAACTAATTCCATTTGTGGGGACCCCACCCTCATGATCCAGTTGTCTCCTACACCCTCCACCTATGGGCACCATCACATTGGCATCAAGTTTCACTGTAAGGTGTATAGGGTCACGTGAATATTCAGTGAAGGAACTTTCAGAAATGGCAACAGAACCACCCTGCGTTTCCATAGTATGTTGATTCAGATAATGCTTCAAAAATTGTCTTCCCTGGGCTGATGAGAAAGCTGAAGGATGTGAATATTGATGACCCACAGCACTAAACAAATTGCCTACTCCCTGACTAATCAACTGGAGGCAAAGATAACAAGATTAAATTTGAGGGTAGTCTGTCATTGATCACAAGTCCCAGACTTCCTTGGTTGAATTTTTGAATTCAAGGGGAGGGGGAGATCTTTTTTAAAACTATGGTTGTATTTTTTTATTGCGCTAATACCATCTACCACACCAGGTCTGGATCCAAGCTATAAGCCTGGGCCGTTTGGAGACATTACACTGTCCACCAACCAGTCTCTCATTATTATCTCACTGCAATGCTGCTGCTTTCCTGTCTGAAATATAAACATGTCTCTATATAAAATTAAATGTTATGAAAGTTAAAAACCATGCTAAATTATAACCTACATACAGAACTTGTGATCTGAGGGTCCTCGGAGGTAGTAATGATTTAAACTGAACTTGTTACTATATAGATGCCTTGTTTTTTCTCCTCTGGTTTGTTGCACACCTAGACCCTCCTCTTTGTTTCACAGACCACAGAAACTCCTTGTAGGTGCTGGTAATGAAACTTTCACTTGTTCTGCAATTGGTTGGGTTTTCCAATGGGTTGATCAGAGTTTTGCTCTAAAACCAACTTCCACGTTCCCTACAGAATCCCATGAACTTAGGAACCCTGCCCTCATCCTCCTGCCTCCTGTTGATAATTCTCCAAAGCATCATTACATAATACAAAGGAATAGGTATGCTTCCTCTAGAAAACAATCTTAGTCCCAAGTCTTACTTCGACTCGCTTCTGCCTAAGTTTCCCTGTAATAGCTCGACTCTGCAAAATTTTCCATCCTCTCTGCTCTGCACGTTGCTGTGCAGAGTGGTTAGTCATTAAGTGCTGTTTTTTTTTCCCTTCTGTAGTGTAAATGAAGTAGGTCAGGCTTTTACCTCCATTAGCCTGCATCTATAGTACTGTGTCTTCCTCACACTTGTGCAGTCCAGTGGGTGTGCATATGTGTGAGTGTGCACACCTGGGCTAGGAGAGCAGAGACAGAATACAAGAGAGGGCCCAGAGAAAGAGTGTGAAGATTCCTGGGGGGATGGGGGCTTGCCTATAACACAACCCCCACACCTGCACCCCCCCCCCCAGCCCTGGCAGTAGCCCTGCCTGGTATGTCTGTGTAATTATTAGAACCATCAGTGAGCCTGATGCTTACACACATCACAAATAGGATGGTTACATTACAATTGATAATGAGTATGGGATGGTTCAACACAGAGAAGATGTGCAGAGTGGTATAAACCACAGGACCATCCTGTTGGTGTAGTTGGCAGGAGTCAACACAGACAGAGATGCCAGGCAGCATAGACGACAGGACAGCTCAAGACACACACCTTCTCAAGAAAGAAAATGCTATCAGGCTTCTCTTTGCTCTGGATTCACTTCTCTGTCACGCTAGAAAACTGGATACTTGAAACTTATATAATGTCAGAAATCAATGTCACTTCAACAAATATTTTTAAAAGGAAAAAAGAGAAGTGGAGATAAAAACACAGCAAAGAATAAGAAGTCTTCCCCTTTAGTGCGTCCATAAAAATTGTGAAAAACAGTGTTGGGAGCTATTATTACCTCTATTACAAAAATAAAGGAAGTCTGCCCTGGGAAGTCTCAGGTCTGCACCTCCACTCTCCCCAGGTAATAATGGCAGACAGCCCTGCAGGGACTAGGCTGGGTCTTGAAAGCACCAGGGCATCGCATACACAGGGCCTCTGCAGTTCACGTGGTTTCTGTTATTCAGTGTCTCCGCCATTTGTTTCCCAGGGATGGTTAAAACCTAAGCCTCCCAGAGGCTCAAATACCCAGGAGGGAAAAAAGAGAGAGAAATACACAGCATACTTGACCATCGATCTTGTCCCCCCCCCCCCCTGTCTCACACACGTCTTTTGAAAGAGAGAAATGTGACTTGATCTAAGGTGTTCATCCACCTTTTGCCCCCAGGTGTGTCATACTTCCACAAGCTTAAGGAAAAGTTAGCATGATTATCATCCTCTCTGAAGCCTGCTCTCAAACTTTCCAAATGGCATCTTTAGACCCCAGGAGAGAGATGATTTTAAAGCATGTTAAAACCACAAATGCCATGGAAATAGATGCTACAGGTAAAACAGAATCATGTGGGAGTAGCGGCCTCAGTGCTTTTAGGTGGCAAGTAGCCCCCATAAAAGTTCACGGATGACAAGAGGAAGGGTTAAGGAGCCCAGGGGAGGGCCTAAAACCTCGCAGGTGAGCAGAGGGGCTGAAGCCCTTACCAAACCCCCAATCCCGACTGAAGTAGTTCATTCCTGATGCAGCCAGCAGCTGGTGTCAGAGGCCTGTCTTGGTAAACATCTCTACTTTCAAAAAGAGAACATAATTCTGCTCCCCTGGTGTATTTCTTCACTTATAGCTGTCTGAATTGAAAAGGCAGATGTTTTATTTGGGGAATTGACTGCAAGGGTGATTGCTTTCAGGTGAAACAGTTAATAAATTAAAATTTAGGGAGCAGAAGAAGACTACTTAGGGAACAGAACTCAACCAGCTAAATGTGGGGAGAAAAGACCTCAGCCCGGTTGTTCTTGGAATAGCTCTGTGGATAATTACATAATTAGAAGAGGAGGGGTTGGATGGTTGTATTGATTAGCTGTCTAAAAATTGCCCTATTGCTAAACAGAAGGCAGACATTTTGTTACTGAAATAAAACTTGCTTTTCAAAGTCAGAGGCAGGCCTTGCACGGAAAGCACTGTACACAATGTCCTGTGTGGCATGGCGCCCAGCCCCTGGGGTTTCTGCTGCTTTGAGGCAAAGTCAAATCTCTTCCTCTTGAAACCCTCTGCCTTAATCCCACCTCACCTCCAGCCCTGCCAGTTTCTTCCCATCACCCAGCACAGAAATATCTCCACAAGAGTCTATCCTTTCCCCAGGCAGAGATAACTAAGAAATCACGGAATCAAACGGATAAGGAAAACATCCCAGATGGAGTTGGGGCGAGAGCTTCTGCACACACATCTCCATGAGGGATGGCTTGGTACCTGCATTTACAGCCTCAAGCAATGCCCCTGTTAAGGAGAATCCTGACACCTTGGATTTGGGGAGTTTGGAGAAATAGCACCAGACTTCTCATGGAAACAGTCGACGCTGTCAGACCCCACTTTCAAAGAGGACAGTCAGCTGAGGCACTGACAACAGTCAGATCTTCCTTATGCCTGCTTTTCTTTTCACGCTTAAAGAAATTTTGTTTGACCTGTAGGGGGCGATCTGCCTGTAAAAATCTCAGTAACCCCCAATCTCCCAGGAACACTTCCAGGCTGGTCTGTCAGTTGATCCTAGGATTGCCTTTGAAGACCCAGTAGAGAGTTCTGTTTTCTTTTGCTGGCTGTATTCTGCTTCCTTGTGGGGACCCCTATAGGGAACGTGAGGTCCTTAGGCTTTATCCTCCTTAATCTATGTATCAGCAGGGGGAGCATTGCCTCTTCCCCATGATTGTGTGGTCCAGTAGGTACAAGCAGGTGCAAGTGTGCACAGCTGGGCCTGAGAGAGAGGGGATAAATGGGTACAGAGATCAAGTCAGAGAGACCGAGTTGAGAAAGAACCCAGAGAAAGAGCCTAAAGATTCCTGGGGAGAATGAGGCGCTTGCCTGCCTCCCAGCCCACCCCCAAACCCCCTAGTCCTGGTGTTGGCCTTAGGCCTGTCCTGGCCTGCCCTGCCTGGTGTGTCTCTGTAACTGTTTGAACCAATAAAGAATCTATGAGATTGGCGAACCTGATGCTTGTCCCTACAACTGGCAATGAGGATTGTTTACAATTGTTGATGAGGATGGGATGGTTACCCAACATCCCCCATTTCCAGGGTCTCACATCCACTAACATTTAAACCTCTTCCACCTCCTGCTCTATCTCTGTCTCCCACAAGTCTGCTTCTCACAAGTCTGCCAGCCACCTTTGGTCTTTGTATTCGGAGACTGGATAACCATGTCCCTGGCCCCATCTTGTCCAAAAAACCCGCCTCATCGGGTTTTTAGACCCCATATCCTCCCAGGCTGGTTCCTACCTTTGTAATCTCTCTGCATTCCAGCTCGCTTGAACTCTGTTCTGAATAAGTATTTGCTCCCTAAGAAATGGAGGAAGCGTGAGTGAATGAAAGATGCAATTTAACTTCCAAAGAAAATATGGGTGAAGAGGTAGACTGCAGAATAATTATTCTTCCAATAAGTTTTGGGTGCTGTGTCTCGATCATGCTGACCCCTAACACTTGCAGAACCCAGACCTGGATGCAGACAGAAGCTTCAGGTTCTTGCACCCTCCATGTTGTCTTCCTCTGCCTGCTCAGGTCTGCATTGAAAGAAGGTTGGCACCCAGGCATGCAGACACCAGGCTATACAGTTGCCAGTTCCTTCCTCTGGCAACTGCCCCCACAGCCTCCCTTTGGTTCTATCTCTGGCTAAAGGTGGACAAAGAGCAGCTGAATCTCCCCTGGAGCACAAGCAGAGAAGCCTGGGCAATCTGTGGAGACTAGCTGGGACTTTGGGGCCAGAATTTGGAGATCTGGAGCATGACCTAAACACAAGAGCAGAGCAGGCCATACAGGTCATGTCCCTTATGCTGCTGGGGGGCCTATTAGGAAGAGAACTAGAGGGCCCCCAATTTGCTGAGCCCAGTTTGGTGGTCCAGCAGGAATTCTGGTTATGGAACTCAGCCCCACCACCTGTATGTGCTGTCAGGTGAGGAAGCTGAGGATACCCTTGGGCTGGTCTTAGGAAGCACCAGAATTGGGTTCAAGCCCAGCAAACCTCCTCCATTGTCAGGACATCTCTTAAAGAAGATGGGGTGCTCTAGAGGGTGCACCCGCTTTCAGAGGGGTCCTGGGCCATCACACTTTCTCTACAGCCACATTCTATTCCTACCCCTTGATTTGCTTTTCTGAGACTTTTCACTTTATAATTTAAACTGAAATGATAGATGAGGTGCGCGAGGAAGGGATCAGACAAGAGCTACATGCTATTGCTTTCACCCAGCTTGGAGGCGGCTAAAGACCAAATGAAGGAAATTTTATAAGCAAAAGGTTGTGGAAAAGAGATGGAGAACATAATCAGACAGAGGTTTTAATTAAAAACTAATGAAGTGAAGAAGCTGGGCTTACCCAGGATGAAAATTATTTCATTGTATGTTAGCCTGTTTGCTCATTATCTAAGCTAGTATTTTCAACTCACTCATATGCATCTAGAGGAAAAATAATACTTTATTTAGCAAAATTGATCATGTATACCAGCAATCTATTTATTTACAAACATGCATTCATTCATTTCACATACAGACTTGCAAATGGTGAGCATGGGGTAGATGTTGTATGAGGTTTGATGCGGACAACTATGAATATTTATGATGAAAATAAAAAGTAAAAGCCAATGTGTTAGGAATCCTTGAATGAATTGATAGAGTAAAAATCATGTCGCTTTAGTTCTGGGAGGAGAAAAAAAAGAAACACCTAAAGTTATTGAAATTGTTTCCCCTTTTCTCACTCTACAGCCTCACAACTACTGAATGAGAAGCCACCCTCGGCTCCCACTCTCCCACACATCTGTTCTTTGACTCATGCTGATCTACGTAATCCTTGATTACCTTCCTTCTTTTATCATTGAGTAGAAATATATGCATTCTTCAGAGTGTCCCCATAGCACCCAAACTGCTGGGCAGAAATGATCAATTCCTGTTTTGGTACAAAGGGCCATGCCACCTAGGATTCTTTGGGTTCAAGAACCATTTTTGCCACTTACCAGTTACATGATTTTGGCTAATTGTGGTCCCTCACAAGGTCCTCCTTAGCTTTAAATTAGCTATTAATAAGGAAGGAAGGGAGGTAGGGAGGGAGAGAAGAAGGGAGAGAGGGAGGGAGGGAGG
>PVHY01013672.1:0-40700 GCA_004024945.1 Uropsilus gracilis
AAAAAAAAAAAAAAAAAAAAAAAAAAATCCAACCGAACAAACAAACAAAAGTTTCCTATTTCTAGGGAACTCCTCCCTCTCTTCTCTCTTTTTCTCTCTGTCTCTGTCTGTTTCTCTCCCTCCCTCATGCACACACTCCACATAAACCCCAGTTTTAGTATCAGGTCACATACTCACTGTTTTTCTCTGGCAATGCGGCATGTTCTTCTCTCACCCACTCCTGGTGTTAGAAGGCCTTGCACTGCTGGAAGCTTCTCAGCGGAGGACTCCTCTGATGGAGTTGACTCTTCAGGAGAGTAGATGGCAGAGATGTTATCTGCTCTTCTTGGGTCAGGGCCTGTGGCAAGGCTAGAAGCCTAGAGGACTGCTGTGTGGTTGTCACAGAGGAAGGGTAACCATATCCCAGTGGTGGCTGGGATGGAGGTGAGGGGAGAACTGGGAAGCTTTAGCGGCAATAGAGGGGATGGCCATACTGGTAAGTCTTTCTGGCTTCAACACCTGGCAGCTAAGACCTTTCTATTAAGATTCAGGGAGATGGGAGGAGATTAAGAAGATATCTATATATGTATCTGTACCTACGCCTACTGTTTCTGTGTCAACCTATACCTATACTTACATCTACCTATAGCTATAGCTATACCTATCTATATCTATATCTGCACCTATGTCCACTAATCTACCTATCTACCTATACCTGTACTTATAGCTACTTATAGCTATAGCTTTACCTACCTATATCTGCACTTATGTCTGTTAATGCATGTTCCTATACCTCTACTCCCTCCCTCCCTCCTTCCCTCCCTCCCTCCTTCTTTCCTTCCAACTGTATGTAACTGTACCTCAGGAAAGTAACCTAGACTGAGATCCTTGAAAACTGGCAGCTGGGGTCTTGACTGTTTTCCTTATATTGTGGAACTCTTTTAAATGTATTCTTCAAACCTCTCAAAATTCAATCGAAAGTTGTTAACTTTTTGTGTATTTCTGAGATTCCTGATTCACTCTGAAGTGAGCAGCTGGAGAAAGGGAGATTTAAGAGATGGTAGGTTATGGCAATGGAAGTTGAAGATTAAGAAAGGTTTTTTATTTTTAATATTTTCAGTAGATATAGCATACAAGATTTGACTATTGGGTGATGACTATTTCTGAGTCACAGGGTGTCAACGTGCAGAAGTTATAGTAACCTGCTTGCCTTGGTTATCAAGTTATCAAGGGATTATCAAGAAACAAGTACTTGCAGTGTGTACAACATGGGTTTTTTTTTTTTTTTTCTGTGGGAAAAAGTGTCCACAGTTTTCCTTTTATTGTCTCGCAGAAGGCCTAGGAGCCACCAGAAAGAGGAGTCTAATTAGGTTGTGTCTCTTGTGATGTTCCTGTCTTTTCTGATGGATATTAAACTGGCAGTCTGATATTCTGGTATGAGTTGAGCCTCTTGAAAAGAACTCAGATTCTGGACCTGTGTCCTTAGACCCACTGGAACAAAAGGCCAGGTTGCTAGAATTAGGGGGAATAAACATAAAAGTTTGAAGGGCAAAATTTCTGATAATGTTTGACCCAGTTTTGCATATAATGAATTTTTATTTGTTTTGAATCTTTCCCTTTTGTTGCTAAAAGTGGCAAATAATCAGACATAAATTACTAATTAACATCCAGGTTCAGGGTTTTTTTTTTTTTTTTTAATTAATGGAACTTGTGCATCATCAGGCTCAGGTGGGGTGGGTGTCACAGTACTTTCTTTTCTCTACCATCAAAGGAAATGTCTTTGTCAGAATTGTTACTGTATTTGTCACTTGAGAACAAGATGGCCAGTGTTTCCCCTCCTCACATAGGGAGAGTGGTGCCTCTCACCCAGGATGGCTCCCCGCTGACCTTTCCGGTGACTCTCCCCACAACCCCGACCTCTCTCTTCTGAAAACATCAGCTAGTGTTCTTCTTGCTTCTTGTTCACATCTGGCTCTCCCCTTTTGCCCAGTTCAAATCTCAGGTCATAGACTTGCACCAGCTCTGTCCCCTCCAACCCCCTTTTCTCCTCTCATTTCTTCATGATTTTAGCTCATGTTTCATGTGTCTTTTCCCAAAAGTGACTACTGTTTCACTGTTTTGGGTGTGAACCCAGGCATGTCTCATCACAGTTTCTGCATCTTCTTTCATTAGTGACCCTGTTGTTCTCGGCGGTCATCTCCTGGCCAGCCATGTCATCATTTGTGACTGCACCTCTCCATAATTTGAATTTTAGGGGTTTCATTTCTTGTCCATCGTTTCTTTTTCTTCTCCCTCTGACTGACTCCCTCTTGTACGTCTTGTAAGTCCGGCAACCACTGACTCCAGTGGTGTCTACAGCCTATCGATCCTGCTGCCGTCATGCTCCCCTCTCCCCATCCCTTCCCGTGCTCAGCTCTTTACTGGAAACCCATGATTCATCACAATCACTCCTTCGCATATATCTTAGTTCCCTTGCAATTCTTGCATCATCACATACGTGTCAACCACCATTCCCATTCAGTCTGTCTCACCACCTTTTCTGTTCAAGCCTCCATGCTGGAGAAAGACTCAGCCCTAATTTCTTGGCTCAGTCTAATTCACAGTCACACGTGACCTTACTTATTGTTCTCCCATTGTCTTAGATGATAATTTCACACCATCTCCTTTCTCCTGAGACTTTCACAGCTTTCTCTGCATCCTGACACTTAACTGGTTACGTTGCCTATTTTTGTCCTAAGAAAGCTGAAGTACACCCACAGGAATCCACACAACCTGGCAGCACCTCTGCCCCCCAGCAGCACCTGCCCATGGCCACCTTATCGACCAGTGATAGCCCATCCTTTCTTGCTCACTCAGAGATTTCTTCCTCCCATCTGCATCTCTACTATTTCTGGCTCCAATGGGATGCTCTCCGACCAATTATAGATAGGCCACCACCGCTGCCTTTCTCCTACTAAGACAGTTTCACTCTTGATCCCTCTTTTCTCTCTACTCTCATTTTTTTCCTCTGTTCCCCTTTATGAGAGAATTTCTCAGAGAGTTTTATGTACCCATGATTGCAATAGCTCTCTTTTTATTCCCTCTTAAAATCACTTTAAATAAGCATAGCGCCTTTTATTTAGCTAATCCAGCTTTCAGCACAATTCCCAGAGACTTCTGTGTTTACTCATCTAGGCTTAGTTCTTAGCTCTCTTCTGATGTCACTCTCTCTAACATCTCCTTGGTTGGTCATTCCTTCCTTCATAAAATACTTTCTTCCCTGGACTTCTAGGATATGCCCTGCTCTTCTGAGTATTCCTCGCTCTCCTCCTCTTAATGTTAGAGGGCACACTCCTTGGGAATCCTCTGTATCACCACTCACCCTTTGTCATCTCCCTGTCTCCTGGTTTTTAGGTATGATTTGAGCACTAGACTCCATTTTCTGTCTCTCCCCTTGAACTGCATACTTACCTCTCCAACCTCCCACTTAGTATTTTCATTCATATGTTCAAGTCCAATTCTTCCAGTTGCTCAAGTCGAAAGTTTTTGTGTGTTTATTATTGTTGTTGTTGTTGTTTTTGGTTTTTTTTTTTGAGACTAGGTCTTGCTATTTTTTGCCTGTGGAACTTCAGGCTCATGCAGCCCGGGGTACCACGGACTCAAGCAATCCCCAGCCTCAGCTTCCCAGGTAGCTGAGATTACAGGCACGCACCACCATACTCAGCTATATTTTTTTGGGACTAGGTCTCGCTACGTGCCCCCGGCGGGACTTGAACCGTGATCCCTGGTCCTGGCGTGGCTTCCTAGGCTGCCACTTACAGGCATGCATCATGCCATGCCTCAAGTTGAAAATTTTAGGGTTATCCTTATAATCCTTATTTTTTCTTTTATAATCACACTGAGCCCATCGGCAAATCCTCTGGCTCTATTTTCTGAAGATTGATGATAGAGAGTTTGACCATATATTACCATCTCCACTGTCTGCCTGGGCCTGTGCTACCATCACTCACACCTGAATTTCTGCAGTTACCTTCTTCCTGGTCTCCCTGCTTTAACTCTTGTCTGCAAAGACCTGCCTCAATGAGCAGCAGAGCGAACCATTTATAACAGAATAGATCCTGTTACTCTGGTTGTGCAGTTCTGCAGTGGCCTCCCATGTTACTTGTCATAAAAGCTAAAGCTCTCACAGTGATCTGTGGGGCCCTGAGTGACCCTGCTGGCCTCATCTGTCCTGTAGGCAGCCCAAGCCCTCCCAGTTCAGGTTCTCTGCCCTGGAAGCCCCTGCCTGGAACTCTTCCCTCAGGTAACCTGACTGACTCCCTCCTCCTTGACCTACTCACTGCCTATTAAGACTTCAGTCTCCCCCTTCCCCCCTTATTATGCACTTGGCTCACTTTATCAGCTCAGTTTTTCCCAGAGCACCTAGCACCCCAATATAACTATCATTCTGCCATTTACTTGTTTGGAATGTTGATGTCTCCTTCTACTTGAATGTAAAGTCCAGAGAGGTTTCGCTTGGGTTGAACCTCTAGAATCTAGAGCAATAAGCTCTGGCACATGGTTGATACTCAGTATATGTACTTTGAGGAAATAAACAAATTGTGTTTTTTGTTGCATTCACCGAATGTGTTATCTCTAGGGACACATCAGTTTAATCTTCATTGTACTGATTGGTTAACTCCATGCATCTCTTGGCTGTGTTTCCCAAATGCTCTTGGCTAAACACTTGATGTTTTCAACAGTCCAACATGAAAGGAGAAGATGAAGGCCAATGTGACGTGGATATATGCTAGTGTAAGGTTGTCAAATGCCTTCACCTCCCTCCCCCCAGGATTATCCTTTATTCTGATAATGTTCATTTTATTTGGCATGAGAATGTCATTTAATGAGATGATAGTGATACTATTTCTAAGAGCTGGATTCTGCCAGGGAGTTTGGCAGTAAGAAGCTTTCTTTAGATTTATGTGTATCCAAACTTGTGTTTTTTTTTTTGTTTTTTGTTTGTTTTTAATAGGAAGCTACTCTAGGGTAGACTGAGCATTTTCAGGTTATTTTTATAGACACAGGCACAAATTCTCAAAAGTAAGATGGTAGCATTTCACTTGGTGATATAGTTTGGACCTCTCTCTTTTCTTTCTCTCTCTCCCTCCTTCCTTGCTTCCATTCTTTGCCTTTGAATTCCTCTGAAAACAAGTCTTAGGTGGAGGTCTGTTTTAGGAATGTGGTAGTACATTGCTGCCCTAGAGAGGGCAAACCTGAAAGGCAGAGTGTAGTTTTCTGTAACGTAGGGTTTGACTTGGTGAGGTGTTAGGAAAGCTGGGTATTCCAGCCCAGGCCTTAGGGTCCTGCATGGTTTTGGAATATAATTTAAAAATCACTGTTTTAGTTGATAACATATAGAAAATATGGGTACTCTACCAAAAAGAAAATGTACCTTAATCTCAGAGAGTTCATGTTCTAGCTCTGCAAATAACTAGTTTTGTGACCTTGGATTGATCTCTGGGTTTCTGTGCAATTAATTGATTTGTTTGTAAGGTAAGGAGTATGGGTTAGATGACCTCACACGGATAGCTTTATAAGCTCCTACAAACCACATTGTTAATGCTTAATTATCAGAACGCTGCAGCAAGGGCCATGTTCTGCTACCATCTTGCTCACTGCTGTAATTTCAGTTCTGTCTGCATTGATCTTGTGACCTTCCCAAATGTTGTATACACTTGGCTTGCTCTAAGCAATATTGTTGTTGGGATTATAGAAAGGATTATATGATGGTATTTGGGATAAACATTCTATCTCTAAATTGGGTTAGGTATCAAGTAGTCCATGATACTATTTAATACAGTATTTGAAAAGTAGAGTAAGAAAGTACTATAGACTTGAAAACTTTCATTAGCCCTCTGTTGTAGTGATCCTGTTGGGAGTGATCCGAGCCATATCAGATGATGTGGATTTGAATCTAAATGTGGTCATCTGTTGACTGTGTGAACTTACGCAAGCTGTTAAACTGCTCTGTGTTCAGTTTCCCCACCAATAAAATGGAAAAAATACCACCTCTACTTCCTTGTTGTAAAATTAACGAATTAATATATGTAAAGTACTTTGGTCCTAAAGTCCTCATGCTTATAGCTATTATTACCATGCAAATATTTATTATAGTTGTGGAGTATTCTTTGAAGTCTTATTTAGATAAACATTTATAATATAGTTTTAATCATATCTTACAAGTTGAATTTGTGTTTTTATCTGTTTGTGGATGTGTTCTTACCAGTCTTTTAAAGGAAGCTTTTAAAATATTTTAGCCATACATATCACACTAGAAACATTTATGTTTTCATTTCTTAAGTAGATCCAAACCTTGTCTTATTATTATTTTTGTATTTACTAAGAAGTTATTCCAGCGTAAATTGAGCATTTTCAGGTCATTTTTTATAAACTGTTAGTAAAAGGTGAAAGATTTGTATGATATGGAGATTGAAACCAGAGTATTTTTATAAACCTTTAGATGCCATGATTAATTTTCAGCTTTCATGTTTATTCCTGTGTTTATATGTTTGGTACATACACACTTAATTGACAACTGGTTTCTTTAGATCATTTGCAAATGTATTCATAACACAGAGGCTGGTTTATCAAAGCCGTCTTAGAATTCAGTGAGTCAAGTAAGATGAGAACTTATTCCTCTTTTGCAGTGCAGAGTTGGTGGCTGGCGTTGGTGGTGGTTCCAGAGATCTGCCAGGGGTCCAGGACCCTTTTTTCTTGTCCTGCCCTTACAGTGTTGTCTCATATTGTTGGCTGATGCTGATCCTTCAGCACTGTGTCCAAGGTCTAGTCCAAGGGAAAGGAAAAAAGGAAGTGAAAAAACAAGCAACTGCCTTTTTAAAAGATATGGCCCATGTTTGCATTTGTGATTCCATCTGACACCCATGGCCTTTGTCCCATGATCTCATCTCCCTGCAAGCATGGTTGAGAAAGTGAGGATGTCATCAGTCAAGCTGAGATTGAGAGGGAAACAGGAGAGGGCTAGATTTCTGATTAATAATAATAATAGTAATAATAATAGCAATAATAAATAAAAATTGAGAAATGTATGATGGCAAAAACACTTTTTTTAAAAAAAGAGACTAGGTCTTACTATGTTGCCCGGAGTTGTCTTGAACCCACAAACTCAAGTGAGCCTAGCCTCAGCCTCCCAGGTAGCTGGGATTACAGGTTTGTGCCACCAAACTCAGCTAATTTTTTGAGCCTAAGTCTTGCTATGTTGCCGGGGGCAGTCTCAAACCCGCCGACTCAAATGATTCCTAGCCTCAGCCTCCTAAGCAGCTGGGATTACAGGAGTGTGCCACCGCACCCAGCTACTTTTTTTTTTTAGAGACTAGGTCTCACCATGTTGCCCAGGGTAGCCTCAAACCCGCGGATTCAAGTGGTTCCCAGCTTCAGCCTCCCAAGTAGCTGGGATTACAGGCGTACACCAGCGCGCCCAGCTAAAAAACACTTTTATACAACTTGATTGAACAAGTTATTATACATTTTTCAAACAACTTGGAGTTTGAATTTAGAATTCTCCAAGTCTTTAGAGTTTTGTGCCAGAATGCAGCAACAGGGGGAGTAGGAACAGGGCTTTTTCATTAGTTTTCCCTTTGCACCTCTACCTGTACTGAAAAGGGCTTCTACACAAGTCAGTGGTTACCTCGGCTAAACATCCCCTTGGGAAAAGTGGGCTCTTTGGGGGAGGAATTACTGGGATCCTGGGTCACTTTAGAAGAGATTGTGTGAGCTCTGGGTATACAGGTCCCTTTGGCCCTCTGGTTATTTTGTCCCATGGGGAGATAGAGTTCACAGAAGGTGGGCGAAGGATCCTCAAAATGGTGTTTTTAAAGTCACATCCCTCTTGTCTAGGTCTAAGGGTGGAACTATGAAGAAAAATATTAGCATGATTCACGTGTTCCACATTCCCCATACTATTGCTTCATTAACACTTCTATTTTGCCTTTAATCCATGTATGTTATATATTTAATTTACTATGTTATACATATGTATATGTTATACATATATATGTTATACATACATGTTATATATTTAATTTAGCCTATCTCTGGAATGATGAAATGACATTTTAATGGATGGTAAGGTGGAAGGGTACAGTGAGGGAGACTGGAGAATACTCAGTTATTTAACTTAATGTTTTTAACAGCTTAAAAAGAAACAATCAACAAACTTTGAGTGGCCTTTTGAGTTGATGGCAGTTTGCCCAGAATAGAGAAGCCAGAAACTAGATTCACTTTGAAAATCTAGAAAAAAAGTGACTAAACAAGTCATAAGAATGTGTTTGAAGGCGTGGGTCCTCAGAGCTCAAGTGAAATACGGCATTGGGCATGGCTTCCACATTCCCTCTGCTGGCCTTTTAGCTCCACCCTTCCCCTCCCTCTGGACTGGCCAGTTTAACCCAGGACACTGCGTCTCATCTGGCTCAGGGAGTGGCCTTTGCTGCACATGGACACCCCAGCAACTTGCCTATGGGAAGTGGAACTTCAAAGCTCTAGTTCTAGCATATAAAACTGTTCTTGGGTTCACCCAGCGTTCCCCCACCTCCTCTGTTTAGGGTTGTGGCATGCTCTCAATCCTTTCTCCCAAACCTTTAGAACCAGATGTGTTTTAGAATTCTAGATTTCCCCCCCATTTCTGGGAACTTATGATACATATCCCATATGTCACATAGTATCTTCAGGGCAGATTGCGAATGCAACCTATCATTTAATATATTTACTATTTCTGGGGTAAAATATATTACTAGTTACACTAACCAGAGCATAAACAAATTTTAACCAGAGCACAAACAAAGTAGTCCTGGATCAGTTCAGGTCAAATTTTGTTGCCAAATGGGTTGTGATAAAACCCTTTGGTTTTCAGAACTTTTTTAATGCTGGTGTTGGGGCACAAAAGAATTATCCTAGACATTTCGGGGTTCTTTTTGGACTGGGTGAGTTCATAAAGCACTATCTAATGGGCAGCAAAGGAAAAAACCATCAACTTAATAGTGTAAGTGTGAAGAGTTTGCATGATTGCAAAGTGTAAGGAAAAATGGAATATTTTCCCTGTATTTCAGTCCTGGGTCATCAAGGACAGAGAGGGAAAGGCTTTCCCTGATGGACAGGTGAGACATCTCGACTCTGAGAGTAAAGATGCGGTTCTCAGAATGTGTCTAATCTACAACTGGACGAAACCCCTCAGACTGCATTCTTGTAGATTATAAAATGGGGCATGGTGATTGCATCTTCCATTGGGAAGAGGGCCAGAAAGTTGGAGTGCGATTATTTCTTCTTCAATGAGGGAAAGGCCAATATTCATGGATTAGGCATGCACAGAGGATGCACTTAGTCAGGGGACCCTCTTTGCTCTCACCTCAGAAATCTGTGTTCTTTATTTTTAACTATTTCTCAAATAAAAATGTTTCCCTTTTAAAATTATTTTGAACATTCTTGTTTAGTTTTTTCACAGTATGGATTTCTCCCCTCATGTGTGGTCACCATCATTTTCCCACCACCCAGTGCCGGCAACCCTCCACCGCCCTCCCCTTTGCTCTTCTTTCCCATCCTCTTACTCTCCCCTGTCCCTCTCCTTCCCCTCCCCCCATCTAGAGCAATCCCAATAAAAATCCCAACAATATTATTAAAATAAATAGAACAAAGATTCATTTGGAATAATGAAAAAATGAAACATAACAAAAACCCAATAACTAAAACTCTCCTGACAGAAAAGGGGGAGAATGGAGGTATCACACTTCTGCACTTCAATCTGCATTCTTTTAGGAATGCAGGCCTCCCCAAACTCCCAGGTCCTTGACTGGCCTACACCAAGGTGACAAGGGCCTCCTCATGGGTGACAAAGGCTCCCCACAATGGTGTGTGGAGAAGGGATTCTGTACCTTGATGGTGACCGTCTCCTCAATCTTCGGTCTGTGCCAGACACTTCCATGTCATGCTCACAACAAATGTAGGAGAAAGATATTTTATTCTTTTTGTTTTTAAAATGACAAGAACACTGGCATTTAGTGAGGTTGAATGTCTTGTCCAGAATTAGGATAAGGAGTCCAGGACCCTGGGTTTGGGCACTGTGTTATAAGACATTTCTAATTTGCTTGTTTGAAACTTGGGAACATAAATCTGTTTGCAAAATCCCACTTCACATTTAATGGTAGCAGAAAGGCAATACAGAACATAAATGCCCTTGGAGGTAATTGCCCTTCGTGAGACCATTTCTTGAAAAGTGCTCCTAAGTTCACCACACAGAGTCCTGCAGTGGGGTTGGTGGTCTTGCTCTTGTTTTCATATTCTTCCTGTGGCCCTCTGGCTTCTCCCTGGGCCCCAGCAAAGATGCTGGGCCAGGACTGAGGAGATTGTGGATGGGACCCAGGTGAAGTGCTGGGCTGAGGAAGGAAGGTGTGCCATTTGGTGTAAGAGATGAGGTGGAGGGTGGAATTGGCAGAGGCTTCGCTGTGAGTTGGGCAGGACCCATCCTGGACTCTTATGCCTGTTCTCAAGCAGTCTCTACAGGGGGCACTACAAAAGGAGGTAGTCAGGAGGTGGTGAACTGAGTTGAGTTCATGTATTGGTCAGGACTGCTGATAGGTGAAAATTTGCCTTTAGGAATATATTGAACCTTTTTGAGGCCTCCCTCTGGACAGACAAGTCTGGTAGACATTTGCTTTCTGGGCTGTGCCTTTGTACAAAGAAAAAGGTGTCCCTTTCCCCTGGAGTCACTGTGCTATCTGGGTCTCGGCCCTACTGGCCGCCCCCCGTATCTTCCGACAGTGAGCAAGCTTTATACCTGAAAGTGGCAGGTTGGCCCATGGGGATTTGCCTGAAAATGAGTTATCCACTTAGATACCTTGGAATTGTTTCAGGGCGATCCAGTTCCCATTTGACAGCTGAGAACTCCCGGTCTCTGCTTAGGTTCATCCTGAGTCATTGTCTCCTGGCTCCTTTGTTCTCCTGGTCGGGAGTGTTTGCTCCATGTCCTCTTCAAATTGGAAGAGAGCTGAGGGAGCTTGGAACCCATTTGCTGCAAGTGTTTCATCCTTTACTACCAGATGTGAAAGTAAAAATAATAAAAATAATAAAAGATAAAAAAGTATAAAAAGATAAAAAAAGTAAAAATAGTGAAAGATGCATCTTTCATTATTGTATCAAAAGCATATTAATTCTTATTTGATTTGAGTGGAATTGGTGACTCTTTCTGAAGCCTTGGCTGTGTTCACGTGGTGTGTGTCCCTGTGGGTGACTGGAGAGCTATTTGGGCTGGGAAAATGGAGTTAAGTTAGAGGAAACCATCGGAAATTAGAAGGGCTGGGTAACTATATTTATACCAACCATTTTGCTAACAGTATCTTCATTTACATGACCCTCATTTAAAATTCAACAAAACTTGTTAAACTTTTACTTCATGTAATGTATGGGTCCAGGAATCTTAGCCAAAGTCAATGTATTTTTAACAGGAAGTATCTAGATATACATTAACCTTTTAAAATTGTAGCCAGTTAGTGACACCATAAAAGTTAGCAATGTGTGAACTAATTGATTGCTTGCTAAATCCAGAGCACATGAGGAAAATTAATTTTTAATTGAGAAAGTATTTCCAAAAAGCGTGGAAGGAAGCAGAAAACTAAGTGCTGGGACTTTTCAAATACTATTTAATTTCATGTACTTTTTACAGTACTAATGGGAAGATATAGTTTTTTTCTGTTTCATAAGTAAGGATACAAAGAAGTTATTAGTGAGGTTTTACTGTAAGGTTTTGTATTATTTAAAAAGACTTTTATTTCATACTGTTTCCAATTCTTATAGTAAGTCATCTAAGAGAATTTAAAAAAATATTTTATTTTACGTCTTTGCCTCAGGCTTCTCCTACCCCCTCATCAACAAAAATACACTGTGGGGAAGAAATGAGTTGGTTACTAAGTACACAGAAATTCTATTTGCTTTATATGTGACATCCTTTCTCATGGTTAAACATTGGATGAAAATGTGTTTGAAAGTGTTGCATTCACCAGTGCAAAGAGGAGAATGGTTTTAAGTGTAGTATTGGCCATACATTTTCAAAATAACAGCTGTGGCTAATGTGATACACAACATTCTTTTTCTCCTCCCTGGAGTTGAGATACCATAAAGCCTTTTCCCCATACTCTCAAAATGAGACAGTGAATGTTCCAAAGAAGGATATTTTTTAGCTATATAAGCCATCTGTAGAACACTCTTACTGTAGCATTTATTGTAAAATTGATGCAAATTTATATAACCATTTTATAAACAGACATGGGAGGATATTTTCTGATGATTTTCCTTAAGTCAGCAACAAATTTAAATGGTTCTGGTATGTTGGTAAATTATCAAATTGTCATATGAGGATGGTATCTACTTTTATTTTTCTTTTCATACATTAACTTTTAAAAGTGGTCCTCAGACATTTCTGTTTAGAAGCCCTTTGATATCTGATCATATCTCATGGTACTTTTTCCATAGTGGTATATAAATTTCTACTCTCACAGTCAGTTATTCTTAATATACAGTTGCTTTCTGGGTGTTGTTCTTTCTTCCTTTCCCTTTCTGGAAATAGATTCCAGATGGGATTATTTTCTTTTGACAAACCTCAAGGCTTTACCAGTTTCTGACCTATTATCTCTTTCTGAGTTTCACTTTTGGCTTAGATATACTTTTGAGGGTATTTCTACATTCTGTCATCTATGCTGAAAATATGTGGCGACTCTTTCGAGGTTTTATGGGGATTCTGGTGACCATACACACTCCAGACCTCTGTTACTACCAGTTCTTTCTGGAAAAAAAAATTCCTTCTTTCTTACTCCTTTAGGTTTATTAGAAGAGAGGAAGAAACGTCATGTTAATACTTTTGTCATATCTCCTAAAAATTTAAGAAAAGGCCAAACTTGCTCAAAGCTTTTTCTAATTAAAGTATTAATTTTTATAAAATTGAATTAGGTTTTTTTCTTGTTCCTCTTTTTTATTTTTTTAAATGAGTGAAATTTCTGGATAAAAATTTCATCCTTTTAGTATCATGTACATCAGGCTAATGCCTGGTATTTCCCTCAGAAGCTCTGTTCTGGTGGTGCCTGAGATTCTGAATGTGCACCTTGCCTTCTGCCAGAGACTGTGATACATAAAGGTTTGATAAAGTGACTTACGTTATTGCTTTATGAATTATTTACTTGGTCTTACTGATACAGGGTAGTGACGCAGTTGAAAATTACATTGGCGCCAAAAATACCCTGGTGAGTGGAGTCTGAGAGAAAGACCACGTGAGAGAAAATGGGAAGTGGGTAAAAGTGGGGATAAAAAAAAAGGAGTGAGGAAAAAGGGGAAGAGATGAAAATGACAGACTGAGAGAACAGGCCCATGTGGCCTGTTAGGGGAAGTCCTCTGGAAGACTGAGCTGGAGGTTGCAAGGAGCCATGGTGGAAGAGTGGCTGACAGTGAAGTAGCCGGAGTTGGATGCCAGCATGGAAGGCCAGGGTGACCAGATGCTGCTGAGGGCAGGCCTGGTGGATGTGGCTAGACATTGTGGAGGGCAGACCTGGTAAAGGAAGCATGTGGAGCTGCAGCAAAGCGGCATATTTGGAAAACTGATTTCAGATCAGCATTTTGTTGAAGCAGTTTGAAGAGCCTTGGAGAGGTAGAGCCATACAACACATTGGAGAAGTGAAGAGAAAACACTGGAGAAAGACTGGACTTTGCAGAATTCCTACCTCTCATATTTGGAGGGGCAAAGTGGCACAATCTTGGACATGTGTCTTTGGGATCTTTGGGACTGAAAATGGTGACTGGAATAAGATAACTGACCACTTGTGGCATTCAGGACTTTTCGTTTTCCTGGTTAATTTCCCTTGTTAATAAAACCCTGTTGTTAAACTGCATTTGAGTGGCAACTGCTATGTGCGGGTGGTACAGACCTGTACCTGAGGGAACCTGACTGACAGAAGATGCATTTTAAAAGTGGCCTGTTAGTTTGAGGCTTCTGTCCTTTTGACCCTATTTCATTATTGTTCCGCTAGAATACCTTGATTCCAACTGACATTTCTGATGTTAGGAGGGAAGCGAGAAGGGGCTGTAAGGGATGGTAAGGAAAGCAATGGGGGGGGGGAAGAGAGAGAGAGAGAGAGAATGGAGAGACTAGCTAGATGTAGAGAAAGGATAGACGGGCAGATTTTAAAAAGTCAGTCATTGATTTGGTTGAATTTTTAATGTGGAAATACTGAAAAAAGAACTTGAAAACCATAGCCTCTCACCATAAAAAAATAAAAAGAGTTCCTTTTGCTTCCTGTTTTTGCCTCCATTTCTATTAACGTGGAATCTAGTAGTTTTTCCTGTGGTGTTTTAGAAGCTGTAATATTTGAGACATGTTTCTCTTCAGATGTTGGTCTGAAGTTGAAGTAAATTTTTAAAAATGTAAATTATGGGCATAAGCAAAAAGAAAATGATTACAGTGCACTTTAATTGATCTGTAGATCTGCTGTGACATTGGGTGGTTGAATGAGTCAGCAATGCCTGGCTGCTGTTGGAGGCTCTTGCTTTTGCTGTTGTCATTACTACTACTGTTATTTCCTGCCTGTATTCCTGCCCTCTTTCCTGGAATCATTTGCTGCTGACTCTCTACAGCCTGCTAAGACATAGAGGGTGACACATCTCCTGTCACCAGGTTTGCCAGAATGAACTCTGACCTATGTTTCTGGCTACCAAATAGATGAGTAGAAGCTCCATGCTCTCACCTGCATGGTTTGACATTCTTCTTGGATTTTACAAGTAGGGAGTGAAGGAAGCAGCAGGTGAGTGAGGAAGTGTACACAACAAGAGGTGTTTGCTTTTAAAGGACAGTTTCTCATGAGTTGTTGTAGAGCGAAAACATTACTCAAAATTAATTAGTGTAAAAACATTAATCAAGAAGCTTCTTCCCACTTGCTCTGTTTTGCACTTTCTCCTTACATAGGGTGTGAAATAATAGTGTTTGGTTGATGATGGACTTGCCCAAGCCTCATTTAGTACTGGGAACATTTGCTTGAGTCAGCTCTTTGAAATCGGTTAAGTACTTTTCCAACTTTGAGTTTCTGTGTATGCTTTATTTACCAGTTTCAGGACCTTTTCCTGCTCATGTGACTGATGTGAAGGGTGATGTGAAAAGCACTCAGATAAGCTTAGTGTGTGCCAAGGGTGGACAATGGAACAGCTGATAATTTAAAATTATCTCTACCTCATCATAGTATATACATTTGCACACATTTCTTGTTTGCTTAACTTTAACCTGATGCATTGCATGAAATGATTTGGTCTGTCAGAAGCATTGCTGTGACAAGAAATGTAGCTTAATGGCTTTTGTGTTTCCATGCCATCCACTATTTGATGGTTGTACTATTATTTATTTACACACAGAGAGCCATATATATTTATGTGTGTGTGTGTATATATATATATATATATATACATATTTGTGTGTGTATGTGTGTGTGTGTGATTCTTTATGGAAGAAACACTTCTGTTACACACGCCTGGCTGTGTTCATCCTAATGGTCAGGGAATGAAGGCATAGAGTGGCTAAGTAACTGACCCAATGTAATATAGGTAGTGAGTGACAGAGCTAGAATGTCAGCCCAGTTGACTGAGTAGTGTTCTTAATTGCTGCCCTATAATCTTTCTCAGAGTTTAGTCCTAATGTTAAACAAATAATACTTACAGTAAACAACTCCAAGGTGATAACAAAAAAAAATCTAAGAAACTAAAAGCTTGAGAATGAAAACTGGTTTCTGTTGCTTGGCATCTGTGGACCCGTTTGGGATTTGGTTATTTCTGTTTGTTTTATCAAAACTTGTCTGGATGTTGCTTATATAGCATTGGCATTTAAAACAAACAAGCAAACAATCTAACTCAAAAGTCTTTTTTTCAGGGGAACCCATTTAATGACTGTGTTGTCTTGGTGGACAGAGTGTTGGGAAAAGTAACAGGATTTCATGCGCCATTTTGCTTGATGGCCTTGCACAGTATTTGACACCTAGGGACCTCATCAACATGGATGTAAAGGATTCATGACTAGAACACCTTAGGCTTAACAGCAGGAACTGTATTAAGAATATTGGATTTTCTTTTCTTTTTTTTTTTTTTTTAACAGGGTAAATTCTGTTTAAATATAGAGAGTGCTATTATTTTGGCTGCCTAGGAAGTTAAGAACGAATTCCCACATTTAAGAAACAAAGGCATTTGAAATTTTGAAGGAAGTCTGATAATTCTTAAATTTAGCGAATTAATTCCTTTTCATTTGTGATACTATTAAATCGCATGACCATTGTATAGATTATGCATTAAATTTTATAAATATTATTTGTAAATATTTTAACATGATTCATTTCTATTCTCTACCAAAAGCTAATTGATTATTATAATTGACAATTATACAATTATATTATCATTTGAATGAGAATGGAGCAATCTTCCTACTCAAATTAATGATGTGATAGAAAAGAGCATGGAGATAAAATTTTGATGTCCTCTTTTTTGAATGAAAAGGGTCATTAGATATTCCTAGACTAGTGTCCATGGACCACACCATTATTATTTATTTTGCTTGAAAATGTCAAGTCTCCTACTAGTTTTTGCTTATAGTTTTTACTTCTATTGTCTCAGAAATAAGAAGGTTTAAAGAAAACAAGGAAAAACACATTACTAAATTGCTTCCCTCTCTCGCTCTCTCACTTCCCTTAATATCATTTTGTGAGACATTAAAGATGTTTCATAATATGCCCAAAATATTTTGTATGCACTTTCATGACTACCAAACACTTAATCCACCTGATGATACATACAAATTACTTCTAAATCAAGTAATTTTGGCAAAAATTCCCAATATTATGAATACACTGGAAAACCTTCCCTTTGTTTTAAGTTTGAGAATTTTTTGTCTTCCATAGGTAGGACCATACATAGGTAGTGCATTTAACTGGGATTTGGGAGGAATATTGGCATTTAGCTGTGAGGTTCTTTCTTGTTCAAAAGAAAGTCTTGAAAAAATCATTTCTGTATTTCAACATGTCACCATCAGAAACACACATGTTCCCTTTTAACCAACATGGGAATTGCAGTCTGTGTGTCTGAAACACAGGAGCAGTTCTCTCTGCTGGATGAGACACACCATTCATGTGGTGTCATAGGAACAGCTATGTTGGGTCTTTATTTTTTCGTTGTTAACATAATTGATATAGTTGTCAATTTTTCCTCTAATATGAATGTTAGGTTTCTCCCATATTTATTTCGACATACTTTCCAAAGGTTCAATGCCTGCTACAAAATTTCACTACATCTTAAGTTACTGTGTATGATATTGTAAAAATTGAGTTTAAATGCCAAATTGAACTTAATCATGAAGAGAATAGTTAACTGACCATTGAATTTGACACTATGAATATTATTGTACATAACTGTCTTGATCAGAAAATCTCCATCAAGATTGTCCTTTGGAATTTAAAACTGAGAACCAGGTCTTGCCTGCACTGCGCCATAAGAGACGAGTGCCTCTGCTGGGGATGAGAGTGTCAGGAGGCCTCCTAGGATAGGTTGCAAAGAGCAGAACTTGTAGTTAATTGTGGTAGAGCGGGTTTGTGTTTTCCACTGGTTGCTGCCCTGATGCTGCTACGATGACAAAAAAGGATAAAAAATGAATGTGGCCAAAGGGAGTGGAGGTGAGCAAGCCAGAGATGGCAAGGATTTCTTCACAAGTTGGAAGATGGAGTCAAAGTAACTACTGAGGGGACCAGGGCAGGGAGTGGAGGTGACTTCCTGAAGTACCTCCAGAGTTTGCAAGCCCCCTGACAGAGTCATTGGTATTGCCTGAGTTGGATTTGGAGAAAATGGGGAAAATTGGGACCTTAAAACTGGGAGTTCTGTTGAGATCTGTGAACAGTACACTTTTGACTCCCAGATCATCCCGTTCTTATCTACCTGCACAGAAGGAGACATTACATATTCTCCAGGGAACTTGGAATTTTGTGTTATAATCCCTGGTATAGGGAGGTTGGGAGTTTTTGGTTTTACATTAGGAAGGATAAGGGATACTAGGACAGTAAATCCCCAGAAATCCTGAAACTATATCAAACCCAAATATTCAGGAAACATCGAATAGCTGTAGTACAGATTACCTCCCTTGAGCCCCCCAATTGTAGGTGACTCCCAGGTTCATAGAACTTGAGCATTTGACTACCTCATTTTGAAATGAGGTACACTGGCAGGAATTAGATGGTTGAAGAAAGCCTCCATTATTAAAGCCACATCCAAACAACTGGTAAAACAAACTTAGGAGAAACCAAGGAAAATGATACGTATTCAGAGACATAGTAAAATAATTGCATCTTTGAAACAAGAACAGAATACTATAAAAATATCAGATTCAGAGAACAAGAAATATGTTGGGGTTAAAATTGTCTTATTAGAAACCAAATACTGGATGTAGACTGAAAGAGTAGATTTTTAGAGAGGCAAATCCTTCATTGCTGTAATGAAAGTTCTGTAAATAATTTTTGACATACAAATAGAAAATAGCAGTAAAAACAGAATTTAGAAATGTCTAAATGAATGCTGAAATAGATACGAATCAGAATGGATAGTTCCTTAAAAGACAGTGTGACTGCCCAACTGAATGGGAAAAAATTTTTACCCTCCACAAGAGTGATAAGGGTTTAATAATGAAGATCCACAAGGAACTCACACAATAAACAAAAGCAAAGCAAGAAGCCCAATCATAAAATGGGGAGAAGAATTAAAAAGAAACTTCTCCAAAGAGGAAATACAAATGGCTAACAGGCACATGAAAAATTGCTCAATGTCACTAGCAATAAGGGAAATGCAAATCAAAACCACAATGAGATACCACCTTACACCAGTAAGAATGGCCCATATCCATAAAACAGGCAGCAACAAGTGCTGGCGAGGATGTGGAGAGAAGGGGACACTCTTACACTGCTGGTGGGAATGTAAACTGGTTCAACCTCTATGGAAAGCTATGTGGAAAGCCCTCAAATTAATGAAAATGGAACTACCATATGACCCAGCAATTGCTCTCTTGGGAATTTACCCAAAGGAGACTTCAATGTGGGTACAAAGGGACACCTGTAATTGGATGTTTATTGCAGCACTATTTATAATTGCAAGGACATGGAAGCAACCAAAATGTCCAAAAACAGATGACTGGATCAAAAAGATGTGGTATATATACACAATGGAATATTACTCATCAATTAAAAATGACAAATTGGATGATTTTATGATAACATGGATGGACTTAGAAGAATTCATATTAGCAGAAACAAGTCAAAAAGAAAAAAAACAGAAACCAAATGGTTTCACTACTATATGGGACATGGAAAAGATAAACAAAAATCCATAAAGAAAAGTCAAAACAAGCCAACAACCAAATTTGAAGTACACAACTTGGGTGTGGTGTGGGACAGGGTGGGAATGGTCAGGGAGGGGGGGGTGAACCCCAGAGATCACAGAGATGTGAAATTTATATATCAATAAATTATAAAAAAAAGTGTGACTGGAGAGTTAGTCCTATTTGATTGTTAAAAAAATGCACTTATTATTTTGATAATAATTTAGAAATATGTAATGAGATTTACTATGAAAATCATTTTGTTGAAAAATTTTATTGACACTTTGGACATACTAAACAATATTAATTTTTTGCAGTCCCATCCACATATGAATAATGTGGTCCCTAATTTTTTTCAATAGCTGTTTTTTTCTTTGCAACAATTTCTTTTTTATTTTATTTTATTGAGACTAGGTCTCACTATTTTTGCCTGTGGAACCGCACGCTCACGTTGCCTGGGGTACCACGGACTCAAAATCCCCAGCCTCAGTTTCCCAGGTAGCTGGGATTAACAGGCACGTGCCATCACGCCCAGCTATTTTTTGGGACTAGGTCTCGCTGTGTTGCCCCAAGCAGGACTCAAACCATGATCCCTAACCCCAGCCGTTTCATAGGCTGAAGCTTGCAGGCATGAGCCACCGTGCCCAGCCTCTTTGAAACAATTTCTTACTACAGTTAATCATGGTTATCCCAATATTTTCTTTGCCAACTCTCAGGTCTTATTGATATCCTGGCTTTATATCATTTCTTTTGCATGTGAATTGTAAATACTGAAATTTATTTTGTTACAAGTTCTTGTATCATTACAGCCACATGCTTTCATATTGCCAGTGGTTATGGGACCATCTCTGGGTAGCTTACCGGCTGTGCTATATTTAGGTCACTAGCAATGAAAAACAAGTGTAATGAAGTAAATGAAGTACAAGTGTAATGAACTGATGATTTTTGAATGAGCATTAAGAGACCACCTTCAAGCTGAATTAGTGTCTTCCCAGTATTTCCTGGCATGTAAACCTTTTTATAGGACACGAGAGGCTCTTCCCTCACTTATAACACTGGATAGCTTCTGTGCTAACATGGATTTTTCAAAGAATTCTAGATGGAAGAGCATTTAAATGGTCACCTCATCCATTTTCTTTGCTTTTTATAATTGTGGTAACCCAGTCAAGAGGAAGGAACATGAGTTTCTCAAGATTAAATACTCAAAAATTCTTTCACTTCTCAGACCTGGACCTGGAGGAACCTTCTTGCTTACTTTTCTCCAGCTTTCTTTAGGTTGTTGTTGGTTGTCTGGTAGATTTGCCCCTGCAAAGGAATGTTTTCACAGTTTTCCAGGAAATATTCCAGGAGGCAGTAGTGGAGTGTTTGTCCTTTTAAAAGCATTTTGCTTACTATGTGAACTTTAGTGGGGGGTTTGTGAATACAGGTTTCTCCCACTCTCCAAAATGTAGAACATCCCTATGAAATCTTTTATGAGTCAAAATGACAAAAAAGGAGAGAAGCTGAATGCTGTTTTTGCTTTTGACTTTAAAGAGAATATCCTCTTGCATTTCTTTGCTTAGTGAAAACAGCTACTAATATAGATCTTTTTAAGGTATAAAGCAAACCTTTGAAAATCGAGGAATATCTGTATTGTGAGCTGTGGTTGGTATCTGTGGTTTAAAACAGGCAGAGCCTGGGCTTGATGTTTGAGTTTTTATGTAACCATTCATTGTGAGAGAGGGGGAAAATGGTAGGGGGGAAGAAGAGAGAGGTGGTGCAAGGACTATTGCTTTTCTGCTATTTTCTTTTTTGGTGGAAGAGAATTAGAAGGTTACAGAATGTAACTGGAGTTACTGAACTGAACTGGCCAGAAACTGTCTTAATTTCTGTGAGAGAAACGCTGTGGTATTTAATCTTCCAGAACAACTGGGGCTCACTGGCTGCTATGGAGGTTCTGGAAAATTTGATTTTTGTGCCTTCTCAACTTTTTTCTGCTGACCCAGCCCTTAGAGGTTGCCCACTGTCCTAGCTGCAGTCAGGTCTGGCCTCTCCTCACTGGGTCAGCACCTTTTTAATTGAGGTGCTGTGGATATTAATGGTTCACTGATCAAAGCTGCTCACAGCAAGGTGTTAATGATTACTCTGTTACCCTTCCTGCTGGTAATATGCACATTATCCACAGACCTGTTAGAGAAAAAAGATGGAGCAACTCTCCAGGTGGTAGGTGTGACTGAAATACCTGTTGTAGGAGTATGATACATTTTGTAGTTCCTCCTGCCAAGTACTCTCACTTGGCAAATCCTGGGGACTTACTAAGTCTTTCTGGAACATAGTGGGAGAAGAGCCATTTGTGTCAAGAATAGGTTCAAGGATAGCTCATAGTTGAACTGTCCGGTAGTAATTGAACATGTAAGTGTCCCGTGAGAAATTTCTTCTCTTGTAGTCATTTTGTACTAAGATAAATGAGTTAATTTTTAAAATGTATTGTAAACATTGACTTTTAATGGGATAATTCTTTTTGTCTTGTAGTTTAGAAATTTGAAATTTTTTTCCCCATTGATTAGAAATATGTCCAATCTATTGAAAGCAGAATATAAATATTTCTTAGGATATTAGATACTTAAATGTTTATATCTCATTGTTCTGAGGTAGAGTAGGGATTTTATTTTTCAGCCCAATCACAGTCATTCTTTTCTTTTTTTAATCCCTGGATGTCTTTGGCAGACATTTGAATTGGTGAATTCAGATAAATGTTTTTAAATGTATAACATAAGATACATGATATTGCAATGAAAAATCAGTTATGTTGAAATGGTTATAAAATTTAAAAAAACTTATATAGTAATATTTTTTTAAATTAGTGTACTCACTGATAGGATTCAGTGGTGAATATGGTAACTGCTATGCCTCTCTGAAGTGATAAGCCAAATTATGTCTCAGCTGTAATATGATATGGAAAAGGTTGTAATCTTTGTTGGTGATAGATAGTAGTACTCAAAGGTACTACTAATGGTGTATTTTGTGAACTAGATTTGTAATAGAAGAAGATGCAAATTTCTGTGAGAGGTGAGATATCCAATCTCAAATTTTTTTTTCTTGTCTAAATTCATGGACTCTGTTATATATAATCACCCCTGATAAAGATGATGGTTTACAGTGAACCATTGTTTCTCAAGAGCTTGGCAGTGAGAGCAGGGTGTCATGAAGAGTATTCAGAATGGAAATACATCTCTAAAGAGACAGCGGTTTAAAATAGAAATGAGAGGCTCTCTCTTAGGTGCCCATATGCTGGGCACTGTACTGGGCATGTTGGCAAGTTTGATGGACACACTGTTATGCAGTCAGGCCTCTGGGATGTGTAGACTAGCAGAAGAAAATAGATACCAGACTACATATTGTATAAATAGTTGTTCAGTCGCCTAAGGGATATAAGTCCTGTGATTGTGTATCACCTGGACTGCTATGGGTTGTGGGGGTGAGGGAAGGCCTATTAAAAGAGGCCAGATTTAAGTGTATACTCCAAGAGCTTAAAGAGTGTTGGTTGAGATAAGAGTGTGTGCAGATCCCAAGTAGGGTGGAGGTTGGCCTGGGCAACACCTGAATGAGCAAACGGATGCAAATTGATGTGAAAGGAGGGCTGTGCATTCAGTTTGACTGAAGATGTAGTTTGCACTTCATTCAATTATACCCTGAATCCTGGTTGAAGGGGCATAATTTACCTTTTAGCTTGATTAAAATCATAGTTAATATCTAAATGACTGAAACCCTAGAAGCTTCATAGGTTACTTGGAGAACATAGCTTGAAAAATTTTAGCGCTTATGAAAACAAAGCTCTCTTTTGAGAGTGAGAAACTTAAGAATATTAAAAAAAATTAAGTCCTAAGTATTTTTCCTCACCTAAAATTTTTTCATTTAACTTGAAGTTAGGTTTTCTGAAGATTTCCCTAAGGTGTGAGGAAGAGCTTGACTTCTGAATTCTGAGTAATTGGAAGGAGGTGTTGGTGGAAATGCATACGACATTTCAATGTTCCTCGGCAGATAAGTGCTGTCACACCTCTGGGTTTTAAGGTGACAGGCTCCAGATCTGGCAGAGGCTCAGACGGAGCAGACCAGGATTGGGCTGTGCAAGGGCCAGGAATGTGGTTGATCTGGTCAGGGCAGTTGGGGAGGCACTCCTCTCCAAGGTTGGTTCCCATGCTGGTGCTGCTGTTCAGTTTGACTCATCAAAGCACATTCTCCAGCTGAGGGGCACACGGATATATCTTTGTGACTCCAGAAAACATGCAGGATTGGTTGGGTTGGAATCTTCACCACCTCTGGAGGACATGCTAAGGAAGCGAGGCATGGAAGTAACATCTGATCCTACACATGGAGTCGACGGAGCATCACAATCAGGTAAAGAAGGTTCGCTGGGGCCAGGCATGGTGGCGCATGCCTGTAAGTGGCAGCCTAGGAAGTCGCAGTGGGGGCCAGGAATCACGGTTCGAGTCCCGCTGGGGGCACATAGTGAGACCTAGTCCCCCCAAAATAGCTGCATGTCGTGATCCACGCCTGTAATCCCAGCTACTTGGGAAGCTGAGACTGGGGATTGCTTGAGTCTGTGGTACCCTGGTCAATGTGAGCCTGCAGTTCCACAGGCAAAAAAATAGCGAGACCTAGTCTCAAAACAAACAAACAAACAAACAAACAAACAAACAAATAAATAAGGCTCACTGAGAAGGTTGTGGTTTCTTATATTCCTGTCCACCTTGTAGAAAGGAATGACTTAGCGAGCCAAGAGTTAGTGTGAAAATTATTGAGCAGCAGATTGAAATGAATTTGTCCTCTGAGTGACCTTGGAACTTTTGGGGGAAAATTTTTCAAAAATTGGTCTTAATAATAATACGAAAGAAGTGAGTTATGTGTAAAGAATCTAACAATGTCAGTCATTAAGAGTATTCTGGGAAGATGATTTGTTCTACTTACTAGTCTTATAGATCTCTGACACGGCTGCTCTAAGTCTAGTATTTGGTATAGGTCCTAGCAGTAAATGCATGTTTGTCAAATATGAATGGATCAGTGTCAGTGTGTCATGATACTCTGTAAATCTTATTCCCTCCCTTCTCTGTGATGCAAGATTTGCCCAAAAGTGTTTGTTGCATGAAAACCTTATGGGGATAAAGTCATCCTGCTCCCAAAACTGTAAATGGGCTAATTAGCTGTAACCCTGGTGCTGTTCCAAATCTCCAACAATTGAGTCATGAATTAATGTTGGTGGTACTCTGCTTGCATTTAATTTGCCTTTTTTTTTTTTCGCTTGCATTTAATTTGTCTAAACCTCCCTTGGGTTGTTCACTCCCTCATCGTTTATTTCTATCTGCAGGTGCCAAGTTCCAAGCTGGCAAACAAAAGCATGTGGGGCAGGATGCCTGTGTAAGGGATTTGAAAACAGTGATGTAGCACAGGTGTAGTGTAACAGTGGCCAGTACTAGGTGCTGTGGGACCTAATCCATATTAGAATGGATTAGCTTCCAGAGTTTTGCTCTTTTTTGGGGTCAGGGGCTGTGTCCTAGAGGAGAGACCTGTGAAATGGCAGAGGAGAATGTGGAAGGGAGGGATTCTTAGCCTGAGAGGAAAGTAAATGTAAAGACAAAGCATGCTGGGTCAAAACCTTGGTGAGATGCCCTTTCCATATTCATACTGTGCCTTCTCTCTGCCATTGCCCTACCTATCACCTTCTTGCAGTTCAGGTTAAACATCTGTATAGACTCTTTATTCTACCTTGAATGCCTGCCCCCCATTACCCCCCCAACTCTTGGCTAGCCAATGTGACTCTTTCTGGGGTTGGGCAATATATTAATAACACCTCCTCTGAGAAGCCTGCCCTGATCCCCATCTGAAGTAGACCAGTCCTTGTCCCTGCTTTTGTAGATCTGACAATTGTATTTGTTCCCAACTGTGATTTCTGGAAGTACAGGCACCAAAGTAACTTTGTTTTAAAAAGGGTGTTTTATTTTTTTACATTGAAGTAATAATGGTTTATATTATTTTATATAAATGGTTTATATTATTCATGGTTTATATTATAATGGTTTATTTTAATAATGGTTTATATTTTTTACATTGAAGTAATAATGGTTTATATTATTCAAGTTTCAGGTATCCAGCATTATCAACATCTGTGTACACCACATATATTCACTACCCTATGACTAAGCAGAATGCCTTCTAGGTTCATCCATATTGTTACAAATGACAGGATTTCCTCCTATTTTTTTAGAGCTGAGTAGTATTTCATTGTGTGTATACCGCATTTTCTTTACCCACTTATCTGTTGGTGGGCACTTAGGTTTCTAATGCTTGTCCATTGCAAACAATGCTGCAGTGAACGTGGGGATGCACATTTTCCCCCCCAGATATTTATCTCTATTCTTCAGGTATATCCGTAGACATGGTATCATGTGCTCTTTTTTAAAAATTTTGAGACTTCTTTATTGTAGTCCTTAGTGAATGCACTCATTTACATTCCCACCAACTTGGAGAGTATGAGGCATACTCTCCAAGACTTGTTGCTTCTTGTTTTTTTTGATAATAATCATTTTCAAATGCAAGGTTAATATCCAGTTTTGATTCACATTTCCCTAATAAGAAATGATGAATATCTTTCCCAATGCCTATCTGCCATGTTTATGTTTTCTTTAGAGAAGTGAGAGATCAAGATTTTCCTTTGCACTGCTATGTCTGTGGTACCTGTACAATGTTTGGCCTGTAGGGATGATGAGTACTTATGAATGAATGAATGAGCAAATAAGTGAAAGAATGACAGGTCTCTAAAAACTCAAAATACTCTTTCATAATTTAGCTTTTGGATAGTATATGATTTCTCTCTTCAGGTGTGGTCACTGTAGTTCTTTCACCACCAAAGCACCCATATATAGTCCATCACCATATTCCCTTTTTCCTCTTTCCCACCCTGTATTTATCTTTCTTGTTCATGTCCACTCCCCTTTGGTCATAGTGCCTCATATCTACAGTCACATCTTTTAAGGTTTGTCTTTTGTATAAGTTTTTTTCTTTGTTCTTTCTTATATCCCACATGTAAGTGAAACCATTCAATGTCTCTCTTTTTCCTCCTGACTCATTTTGCTTAGCATCAGCTCTTTCATTCTAAACAGGTTGCCACAAATGGTATATGTTTGTCTTTTTGATTGCTGAGTAATAGTATTCCATCTTCTTGATCCTTCATCTGTTTGGGGCATTCAGGTTGTTTCTATGGTGGTTATTGTAAATAATGCTGCTATAAACACAAGAGTGCAGATTTTCTTTCAAATTAGTTTTTTTGTTTTCTTTGGGTTCCTAGAAGTGAAATAGCTGATTCATCTGATGCATGCATATCTGGTGCCAAAATAGTCTTAGTTGATTTATTATTTCTTTTATTCCTTAAAGTTTAAGATAATTCTTAACTAGGCACTAGAACCTAAGGTAAGAATTAGGACATCTGGGTGTTGTTCCCTTGAGGTTAAAAAAAAAAAAAAGTGGGGACTTATTTTGAATTTTCAAAGAGATGACGTGAAAAGTCTAAGGATTTTTATAAAGATGAGAGAAATTCCACTGGGATACTTAGAAATTCATGACTTGCAAGAAAGTTATATAAAGAATGCTATTAAATTGAGTGATTATAGTAAATTACACAATTATTTATTGCACTGCATTTTTAGTTGTAGTACTTAATTCTCTGACATTTCTTGTTAATTTTGATGATTTAGTCTTGTCTGTTCTCAGAAGCCTTATTTTTGTAATTAATAGTACTAAGCCCTTTATCTTATATAAATTAGTGTTGTTCTCACACTGATATTCTTTTTATCTAATACTGGGTTCAGGTATTAGACATTCTCCATCTATGTACTGAGTTCCACCGCTGTTTTCTTCTATGTATTTTGGTAGTTTTTATAGTTCAGGAAATGGCTTTATTTCTACACTATCGCATCTACACATATTTTTCTTAGATTTGATGCTTTTCCATTACATATTATCAGTGTATTATTCTGATCATGTTGAAAAGCTCATATAGAAAATTTTACTTGTAAATTCTGTAGTAATCTCAGGTAGAATACCTTGTGAAATGTCATATTTTGTGAAAATCTAAAAGAAATCTAAAAAAAGGTAAAATGGGTTTCCCTGGAAAGAAAATCTGAAGGTGGGTTACTTAGATGATTGTGTTTTTTTCCCTTTTGGTTCTCTCCAAATTAGAATTCCCTGTATAGATCTGTTAATTCAAGACTTTTGGCCAGGGGGTGGGTGTTGGGCACCTCCTAATATATTTGTTAGCGATACTATCCTTGATCTCTTACCGCAAACTTTTGTTCTCGGAGGAATGGGTAAAAAAAAATATACTATACATGTGATGAAGGTGAGATTGTGATCATCTTGATTTTTGAAGACACCTTTTGCTACATCCACTCATTTGTTTCTTTCATCCATTCAATATTTATTACTGTCTTCTATTACCAGAAATATTTTATTATGATCAACATTTAAATTACTTTAAGGAAACTATCTTAGGAGAGAACTGTGTGAAAGAAGCCATGTGTTAACAGAGAAGCATTTTATGAACTGCTTGGGAATGTTTTTTTGCAGTATTGCTCCTGGCCGGAAAAGGATGATGATTAGCAGTTCTGACATAGTTGCTAATGTTGGGTTGTGTGCTGTGGAGGCGAAAGGCATTTTGAGACTCTTCATTTCACTGGAAGCTGCACCTGTTGCAAGCTCTTCTTGCCTGTGAAATTCAGAACCTAGAGTTACTTGCTTTCATTTCTGCTTCCTCCCCTCTTTCTGGTATGGAGAGGGTCAGGCTAGTAACTCCTGTGATGAGTTACCATCTTCTTCAGGGTTCTGGTCTGAGCACCCTGGGGAGTGGAAGCATTTGGAAATTTTATCATCTCTTGCTCACTGATACCCTTCTGAGCAGCCACAGGACCCTGAAGCTTGTGTTTGAGAGTGGCCAGGGTGGAGGGGTGAGGGGAACCTGGCTCTCCCAACACTGTTGCTACCTGACACCTGGAACCTCAGTGTTACTGAGGAACGTGCCTTTCCTCTTGGTTTCATATGCTGCTTGGCTGTGACTCTGAGAAAGAGAGGAAGTGTTATGTGGTATCACTTGCTTCCAGAAAAATAACTTTGGAGCCTCTGGGATTTATGTTGGCTCAGGCCATGCTCTGAGAAGCCAGAGAACTGCCAAAGAGGACTTTTGGGTGGGGAGCTGGAGCTGCCCCGAGGTGAAGAGTCCCACAGCGGAAGTTGGGTCTTTTACTTGGCATCATGAAACCTCAGTTACCAATTTTTCCCAATGAGAACCGAGGTACTGACACAGCTTAACTAGTAAGACATGCCTGAAAAGAAGTGTGAAGAACCTTAAGATTCTGAGTGCACCAACACTGGTCTGTTTTCACCAAACAAATTGCATACCAATGTTCCAATCAGAGCAGCTTGAGCTCCAGCTCTCTACTGAATTGGCAACTGAAAGCTATTTTAGTCCAACCTTCTCCATTTAAAGCCAAGTTTGTTATGTTGCTTTATTTGTAGTTTCATAGATAAACAGATTTATTTATGGACATTCTCTGGAGGAGGAAAATTTTATGGAAAGTGGAGTCATAAATTGGCCCCAACCTGCAAGCTTGGGAATGACTTGTTTGCTTTTGGAGACTAGAATAAGAGGGCCTAACTTTGCTTTGACCTTGCTTCTGGACCACTTGTTCCTCTCTTGTACCCTCTGGTATTGTTTTCCAGTCCCACGCTCCCATCTTGCTCCCTGTTCCTTGAGATACTTTAGTTAACCCGGTGCTGGTGCATTTATTGGTTTCTGTTCTGCTCCCTTCCTCCCCTACTTCCTCAGCCTCTGCCCCCTCCTTTCCTCCTTTTTTTGCTCCTGTGCAGCCTGCAACCCATCTCAGCACTTCCCTGACTTCCCAGGCAGGAGAATCAGGCCACACCCCTGCTTCTGGCAGTTGTTGTTGAGTCACTCCCAGAACAATTCCTGGTGTGGGAACTGTTCTCTTCATTGCATGGAAAGAGTGGGTGCTCATAAATACATCAGTTAGGCTCCTCCCTGAGCTTTGGGCCCTGTGGACCTGCATTTGATTCAAGGGTTTTACCCTTGAAGTGATAACCATTACCTGCTTCCTGTTCCTCATCCGACCTCTTGAAATACTTGGTGATATTTTGGAAATCCTGGAACTGATTTCAGACACTCCCTGTCAGAAACCAAGAGGAAACTCATGTTCCTCATAGAACATTTGTCCTTTCTAGTTACTATCCGGAATCATCATTTCCATCCTCAGTCTCAAGTTGTCACAAGTAGTTGATGTTGCTTCATTCCTGCATTGGGAGAAATGATCTGTGGGACCGAAGTGTGTGTACTAGAAGACACAGGACATTTGGTTGCAGTATCAGTAAGCTGCAATTTGAGTATACAGGTGACACACACGTGTCAATAGCCGTATTTTCTGAGTGGCTTATATTCTCAGATTTGTGTCAGTGCACAGGAAAGCTGTTGAATTGAATTGACAAATTGCAGGTGACCAAGGGACAAAGTGTTAATAGTGCTTGTGTGCTCAGTGGGTTACCTCTTCCACTTGTGCTTTTGCTCCTAACCAGAAGTAATCCTCATGCTTCTAGTCACATCTTCTTATGTAATGTGATGGTCCTAGAACCCTCTCGAACTTAGAGGCATTTTCCTCACAATGCCAGAAAAGGCCCATGAAGAAGAATCATTTGCTTTGTTCCACAGCCTAGCAGGTTGCCAGTGTGATTGTGTCTACTTTTATAGGGCTAGTATCTTTTCTTCACCTGGTTGCAGAGCTCTCTTCCCTGGAGAGTGCCTTTCTGCAGCTTTGGGGCTGTTACTTCTGATTTCCTCCTTTCTTGAGGACTTCACCAACTCCCTTCCACCTTAGGGGCTGCTGTGGGCTCAGTGTGCATGCTATGTGCTGAGTCCAGGCTCCTCTCTTGACCCCAACCCACTGTCACTTCCACTCCCATGTCGCCTGCATCATCAGCCTGTCCCTCTTATTTCAGTACATGTTTGTTTATGTAGTCCTTACAGTGTGCTGGCCACTGAGGTCAGGAAAGGCAACACAGAGGTGAGAAACCACAATGTTTATTTTCCCCTTGATTATAAAGACAGAGCATGTGGAAAAATCACCCCCCTTTTCTTTCTGTTTTAGATAGTGTTTTCAAACTTCTTGTTGAAAATAGCATTTCTGTTTTTTATTACTTTTGTAAAGTCTCCTTGAATAGTTCTTCCGGCTCCTTGAAGTACCTGGGCAGGGACCTTCCTTCCTTCCAGGTGTTTGCATCCCTTTTTGCATCCCGCTCAGTTGCACCCTGTAAGCAGCCAGCCCTGTGGGGCTCTTCCCACAGCCTCATAAAGTGGACCCTGGTTTCTATGTACAGGTAGCATCTGGGCTGTCACGGTGTGCTGACCTGTCCAACAGCAAATTCCTCCCATCAGTCACTTCCGGGCATTAACCTCTCTCATTTGGAGCAACAGTGCCAGTGAGACACAGACACACATGCACGCACGCACGCACGCACGTACGCACGCACGTACGCACGCACACTGTTGTGAGAGGAGAACTGCCCTGGGATGGAACCTCATGATCCCTCTTGCTGTTGGGTCAGGAGATGTGAGTGTCCCGCACATTAAGGGACTTGTTTTCTTCTTTCTTCTTTACCTCTTTTTTTTTTTTTTTTCTGAGACTATGTCTCGCTTTGTTGCCCGGGGAAAGGCAGACTCACGTTGCCCGGGGTACCATGGACTCAAGTGATCCTCTTCCTCAGCTTCCCAGGTATCTGGGATTCCAAGAGTGAACCACCATGCCCAGCTATTTTTTCTGAGACTAGGTCTTGCTATGTAGGCCTTGATTGAAGGCACGTGCCTCTGTCCCCGGGTCTTCTTTCCTCTTAAGCTACTGATACCATTTTTCTAAGATAATCATAACAACAGTTATCATTTTATTGCCAAATACTGCTTATAGGAATTTTTCTTTTAATTCACCATTCTGAGTAGATGTGTGTGTGTTTGTACATTAGAAAATAAAACTAATCCAAATTAAAATATGATTTCTTGTTTTTGGGGGGTTATGTTCCTCAAAGTCTGTATCTGCAATCAGTCTCTGTGTTGTTGGGGATAAATTCTAGTTTTTGGTGGTAGGGATTTTACATTTTGTTGATTTAGATGTCATTTGAATCCATCAATATACTAATATGGAAACAAAGGCATGATTTCAGATTTATTTATATCTTTGTGTTTTGGAAAAACAACCTCATGAGAAATCACTCAACTCATAAAATACCATCTTTGACGTTACTTTTTTGGGTTTGCTTGTTTTCAGAAAAGTTTTCCTGACTTTTGCCTTTGTAATTGTTTTAACCATACCAACAGAAGTGTGGTATTTTTAGACACATGTTAAAATCATGTGAAAAATTCTTCCCTTGTCAACATAGGGGATTTTGTTGGTGATCTTTGATGTGATCAAGAACTAAGGTAGAGTTTCCTACCAAGGAAAACAATTTAAAAAATCCTGACATGCTCTTTGATTATTGGTGTTGTTTTCTAAGCAATAATTCTCTCATGAGACATAAAAAGGAGTGAATAAGTTTGTGGGAATCTTGAGTCTAGAGCCTATGCTTTTTTTTTTTTTTTTGGTTTTTGTTCTTTTTGGGTGTAATTCTTTTTTGTCGTCTGAGTAGTGATGGTAGATGGCATCTGTGATGGAGAGTGCTCTAAAAATTGACTCTCTAGGGAAATCTCTAGTGGTTTGGAGCTCAGGGATGGAAGGTGTTTTAGATAGACTACTCTGGAA
This sequence comes from Uropsilus gracilis, assembly GCA_004024945.1. Lineage (NCBI taxonomy): Eukaryota > Metazoa > Chordata > Mammalia > Eulipotyphla > Talpidae > Uropsilus > Uropsilus gracilis. Next base: position 32,200 of record PVHY01013672.1, read on the forward strand.
ACTCAGTGGGAAGATAAATTGGAGTGTAGGGTCCGGTGGCAGAGGGAGCATTGCAAATGCCTTTGACGGTGAAGATGAGGCCATGGATTTCATAGGTCTAGATCCATGCTTCTTCTCTTGTTCTTTGTTCAAAGGGAGTTCTGAAAAACCAGCAGGTATTTTCTTATAAGTCAATTGATGGTGAAACCTGAATTCATTTGGTGGCAGTATCTGACCTGAACTGTTGGGTTGCTTTATAAGTCTTTACTAATCTCACTCACATTCTTAAGTATGCATATTTGCTGCACAAGTTTTAATGTGTATGTTTAGAGAAGAATGCCCTGGTTCTTGCTGGTTTTTGTTTAAAGGTATTACATGGCCTACATTACTTTTCTCAAATGGGAAAAGCTCTGATTCCGACAACACATCCGGCACAAAGATTTCGGAAAAGAGATTGTGAGATTCTATATGATCTATTTACAGGGTAAGATTGATGGGACTGACAGATTAGATATGGAGAGAACTGTGGAAGAAAGCAACATTTATAGCCTAGAAGACTTGCTGGTTAATGATAATGTTACCTCATTAGCATGGAAAGAAACAGAATTTTGGGAGCGTCACTAGATAGTGCATGATTTACCAAAAAGTCTGTGTTCTGGATTTTTGAAGTGTTAGCTTGTTTACAAGGTCTTGGACTGAAATAAGAACCCGAAAAATGAGACAATTGGAGATCTCTGAATGAGATCTGTAGAGCCGTTCCTAGAATTACATCTACTAATTCTCTGGTTTTGTGGTTATGTAGAATGATAGACTTTGGGGTGTTTGGGTGAAGGACTATGGGAACGCTCTCTACTAGTTCTACAACTTCTATAAATCCAAAATAATTTTAAGTCTTAAAAAAAGAAGGTTGTCATACAGGAAAGTGTATTATTCATGCTGTGTTGAAATAGAGAATGTCTGTTAGCATGAGTGTGATTTTTTTGGGATAATCTGAAGTCTGAAAATGCAAGTCAAATGAAATTTCCATCCATCTCCATTAAAAACACATACACACACGTGCGCGCGCACACACACACACACACAAACACCAAAACCTGACTTTGTTTTTATAATAAGACTTATGTAACATTTTCTGATCTGAGAAAGATGTCTGATTCCAGTCGAATGCTTACAGAAATGTTACAAAATGACAGTAATTTCTAGAAAGTTCTTGGAATGGACTGTATCCAGTGTTCTTTGTATTTGATCTCCCTTGTGTTGGAGGGAGGTGTTGGTTTATCTCTAATTTGCTTGTCTGTTCCTCTGCAGGGTCAGATAGAAGTTCATTAGTTAGGATTGACAGGTATATTAAAGTGTTCAAAGCAGGAGGATTTGCAGATCACAGAAAGAATGAAGAAAATGTGCTTTTCATAGCTAAGGTCGACTCACCTCGACTTGGCTGAGTGATGCTCTTGGCTGGAGTCTCCCCAAAGGAGAGGATCTGATGTCTTTGTTTTTCTCTCACTTCTGCATCACATTCAAGAGTTTCAACTGATTTGTTCTGTAATTCTCTCTCCAGTCCCATGCTTTCTTTTTTGATGAGAGTCAACCTAGGCTGGCTGCCAGTTGCTGTTGAGCTATAATGGAGCTGGTAATATGTACAAAATTTGATTACTGCCGTCAACACCAGATTGAATAAGAAAGTGCAGACCTTAGTCAGATTCTTGCAATATAAATGGTCTATTGATTCACAAGAGCTAGAAATGAGAATACAGTGCCATCTAGCAGAGGACAGGGTCTGTAGAGAGACCCTGGGTTCTGATGTTACAGGACAGCTTTAAAAACGTATCCTTAAACAGGGCGTGGTGGCACGTGCCTATAATCCAAGCACTGGGAGGCAAGAGGATAGGGATCGCTTGAGTTCACCGGTTCCAGACTACCCTGGGCAACATAGCGAGACCTGGTCTTGAAAAAAGCAGCTGGGTACGGTGTGGTCACCTGTAACCCCAGCTACCTGGGAGGCTGAGCCTGGGGATCGCTTGAGTCCCCGGGATCAGGACTACCCTGGGCAACAAAGTGAGACCTAGTCTCAAAAAAAAAAAAAAAAAAAAGAAAGAAAAGTATCCTCTCATTGGATCTTTTTTTGAAGAACCGTCAGATACCTTTTGATGAACTGGGTGTTGCTTCTGATTTTCTGTGCCATCAAATACTTATAGAAAGTCAGCGAAGCCTCTTGCAGTTGCGTTTGCTCAATGACTGGCTTCTGCCTGGAATCTAATTTAGAAGTTGTACTGGTTGTTACAGCCCATATTTGCTCTTGAGCTATGATGACATTTCCACTTAGCTTAATATGAATGTTTGAGAGATTTCCCACAATGCAAAGTTCTGTTTGACATAGGAAAGTTCGGTGGTCAGTTTCATAGTTAGCTGCATGCCAAGAAATAACTAAAACAATGGGTTACATAGAGCAGCTTTGGGACATGGAAAATTTCTTAGAAGATGGATGAATCATATTCTAATATATGCTGCAATGCTGGAGGTCTTATATTAGAAAAATGGTTTTGTTTTTTAAAGTTTACAGTCTTTTTTTGTGTTTTCTTTTTGACATGTTATATGTATATATTTTTCTTTAAAGAATTGAGAACTTAAAATCCTAAAACAGGGTGTTTTAGAAAAAGGATAATGAACATTATTGTACATGAATTTGTTCAGATGGTAGGATCTGAATAAAATGATTTCTCTGAGTTAGATGAGATAATCCTTTAGAATTAAAAATAAAAATAATCCCTTCAAAATAGATTTTTGAATTTTGAATTAGATAATCCCTTTGAATTAGATTGGATAATCTCTTTGAATTAGAATAATTACTATCCTTGCAATATCACATTTTAAAAAAGTCTTTGCTTAGTAGATCTTGACTTGTTTTTCCCCCTTGGCTGTCTTCAAAATTTGTGACATTCTCAATCTTAAGTCACATCTGATCTAAAATAGGAGGAATCCTATAAATAATTATGACTTTTTACTTAAAAAAAAAAAAGGCTGCTTTAAATGAGTTTGTTTCTGTTTAAGAAGCTACATACAGAAAAACTGGAAAAAGCTGATTTGTAAATGTTGAGATGTCATATTTACAGATGGAACTTCTAAGGTTTTTTAAAGCAGTCCTGTGATAGAGGAAGAAAGACCAACTCCTCTTCCTGGCCAGCACTATGACCCTGGTCTGTACATGTCGCCAGTCAAAATGTTGATTCTTTTCATACTTTTTATAAAATACTTTAAGACTGCATACCTTCAAGATCTTCTTTCGCCACTATAGCCAGTATTCATTCTGACCAAGTGGTCCCTGCCTTAGTCTCTATTTATTCTCTATTTTGAGTGTTTAACACTGCTTATAAAATGGGACATTTTTGACCACTGATAAGAATTAGGCTTTGATAATTACCAGGGAAGTGAAAATCAAACCCCAATGAAATGTCACTGCATACATGCTCACTAGCAAGACTAATAAAATAGATCAATGTTGGTGAGCAAGTGGAGAAAGTGAAACACTTGTATATGGCCAGAGGCAATATAAGAAAGTAAAGCAACTTTGAAAACTGACAGTTCTTCGAGAGGTTAACCACAATGTTGCTATATACCCTAGCAGTTCTACTCCTGGGTTTGTATTCCCAAGAGAAATGAGAACACATTCACATAAAAACTCATCCACGAATGCTTGTAGTGGTATTATTCATATTAACCAAAGATAGAAAAAGCCCAACTGCCCATTAACTGATGGATAAATATAAGGGGAATGTGGAGTATTTTGTAATTATTTACGGATATTAGTAACTATAAAAATAAATGGAGTGTGGATACAGGCTTTAGCATAGATGAACTTGAAAACGTGGAGAGAGGGATGTCCAGTACAAAAGACCGTATTCTCTGTGATTTCATTCATGTGAGATGCTCAGGAGAGTCATATCTGTGTAGACAAGATTTTCTTGGGTGCTTTTGGTTCAGGGGTTGGAGAGGAAATGGAGTGGCTATTTTTTGGAGTCAGGAAAATGTTCTAAAATTTGCTGTGGTGAGGGGTGAACATCATACTCTCTGCATGTGTGACTCATACAACATGGATTGTGTGAACAGTATAGTGATAAAGCTGTTACAAAAAAAGAATTGGAGTTTGACAGTTTGACTAGATGTTAGAGCCCATATCACTGGGCTTTTCATCATCGTTGTCCTCACAATTGTCTTAGGACAGTTGTGTCTTAAGGTCTTTATACTCCTTGTACAGATTTGGAGATTGAGGTTTAGAGAAAGTATTTTGTCACCACTATACTTCTGGTCCAGGAAAAACACACAGATAAGGAGAGTTCTCTTTCCTGTACCGCAGCCAGTAGGAAGATGAGAGATTTTTAAAATAAATTCATATGTTTTCTGGTAAGAGCATGTAGTCTATGAAAATCTTTGGACATTAAGTAGAAAGCTCCCATTCTAAATCAGAAGAGAAAACGAGAATAGGAATAAGAAAGCAGATGAAATAAAGACTATAGGTCATTTTCCTTGTATGAATTACACATGTGTTAGTGACAGCAAGAGTGAAAAGAAAATACATAAAATAGAAAAGACTGGAAAGATGAGTTAAAATGTAAATTATTATCATTAAAATGTAAATTATTATAATGCTTTGTTTTTTCCCATAGTAGCAAATATTAAGGAATGAAGAAAAAATCCTTCCGAGTTTCACTTTTACAATATCTATGAGTACTTTAAGGTGAAGAGACCGATTTATTCTTTGAAGTTCAGTTAATAAGCAACCAAGCCCTTCAGCCCAGTTGTATGCCCGGCCAGGCATGCCTCTATTTATATACATAGTGGGTAGGGAGGGGGGTGGAGGTGTCCTTGCCAGCTGATGCTGTCAAAGCAGGAAGCAAAGTATAATCTCTTTGTAGGCGATCAGAAACACTCGAAGGCCCTCAGTTGTGACAATTTAAAACAAAAACAAAAACAAATGACTAAAGGAGTTTAAAGGAGTTTTCACTAGCTGCTAACTTTAACTTCCTGTTTGGTGTTCAGAGGAGATTGAGTTTAGTCAGATCCTCTCATGGGGAAAATAAAAGCCACCCCAAACAGGACATCCCAGTGTGCAGTTCGCAGACTGCTTTTGTTGTCAGCTTCCTCTGCATCTTTGCCTGGCATTTAAGCAAATGTAGGTGATGAGCTGCCCGGTGGTCGCCACGTCTCGCTGGAAGAAGCGCAGATTTGATTTTCCAGGGCAAGCAGCTCTCCAGCCTTGCAAACAATTACCAGGTAGGTCTGTCAATTTGCAGGACGCCCAGCATGAGGGTTTGAGAAGAGGATGTCAGCAGACGGGGCGGGCGCTCTAGCTCACTGCCTGAGCCCAGCTTAAGGAACCACAACAGGGGTCGCCTGCTTGTTGAGGGCAGCCGGGTCTGTGCCCTGGGCACGGAACAGGGGAGGCCAACCTTGCCTGCTTCATCCTTCTGTTAGGAATGTGATTGCTGGCTCAAATTACTGGGTGCTTTGGAAGCAGCATGGAGGGGACTCCAAATGTGTTGTGACAGGCAAGCTTTACTCTACCTCCATTTTTTTCAGAGCAGCTCACCATGTGCTGACTGAACGGTACACAGAGACTTTAACTTCTGTGCTGAATCGTGGCACGCTCCTTTCCTATTATATTTAACATGCACTGTTGGCTAAGGGGGTATTTTCCTTTTTTTGAAGATGTATTTCAGAGCCAAGGAAGGGTCCATCAGAACATACGTAATTTAGGGGGGACGGAAATGATGGGGTTTTGTTGAAGAGCTGTCTTGTCCAGGAGAAACGTGGATACAGAACTCACATGGGATGTGTGCATGCCCTTTTCTTGTGCTGGAGTTTTCTTCTCAGATGACCAAGTTTTCCTGAGCAGTTCAGGTGTCCAGGTCTTGTGTTTGCAGGTATTCATGTGCTGGTCACATTAAGCTTTCTCGAAAAAATACCTGATGATGTCTTTCCTTTTTCGTTATGTACAATGCATGGATATTGTTGCTCTTAGAAACCTTTGATATTGGTTAGAATTAAAAAAAAAAAGTCTTTTTCTCTAAAAATCATTTTCTCACCTGTGGAATTACTCTTTCCTCTGTTAATGTTTTCTTTCTGAACTCCCTGAGAGTGAGAACTCTAGCCATAGCACTGCCTGTGTGATTGTAGCAGCCCCTATTGTTTTAGGAAATCTGGTTTCTTCGCTAAGTGTTATAGGAGATCAGTGTGCTTAATGCTTTCTTTGGCTATTATTTTTCTCTCATTTGAAGAACCTGTTGGTTTCAACAGAAGATTATAGTATCTTTCCGGCACTTGATTTAAGCCCCTGGGTGTAGGAGCAGCGATGGTGGCACCATGGCTTTCAAAGATAACTCTCTGCTTCCCCTGGATATTCTGTTTTTCCCTGGCTTTTCTTGTCTGCAGTCAGCGAGTCTAACTCTCCTGCTGCAAAGGGTCTGAGGTGACTGTGGTGGTTGACAGCAAAAGACAATTAGAAGAAAAGAAATACATTAAAACAAGCAAACTTTCAGTCAGGTTGCTTCTTCCAATATGAGTTTTGATTCACTTAGAGAGTGTTTTTTCCTTTCCTCTGAGCAGTCCCAAGCCTGTAGGAAAACAAAAAGTATTTAAAAAAGTATTTCTGGGCATGTTTTTTTAAAAAATAAAAATAGAAAGCTAATGTGTACGCGAGTTCAAATTCCATAAGGGCCTAGACTCCCTTCCCAACGGTTGCTACTAAGCTAAATATTTTCCTTTTATCTGCAGGGTATATTTCTTTAGTGATCTTGTTAGAATGTAGATGTAAAAACCACACTTTTATAATGGAATACATGGCCACACTTATCCTTTTGGTATCCAGAGACGTCTCCTTTTTAAACATTGGGATGAATTCTTTATTTACTCAGTAAGGTGGAGAGAATAAAACTGTTAATATTTTGCATCAAACTTTTGACATTTTTGCAGAAGTTGGTATTTCAAATGACTGTTGCAGAACCAAGGGGAATAATAAAACAAGGAGTAAAATACAGTAGATATTGTATTCATAGTTTCCCAAAATTAGCCTTTCAGCTTTGATTTTGAAATTGCCAATCCTTTGCTCTATGCTGTCATTTAGAATGTGGAACTTTAATAAAGGACTTACCTCTTAGCTATCCATTGAAATGAAACAGGGAAAAACTGAGTAAAATGAAGTATCTGTCTGTTCATCTGTCTCTCTCACCTACCCACCCACCCATCCATCCACCCATCCATCATCCATCCATCCATCCATCCATCCATCCATCCATCCATCCATCCATCCATCCATCCATCCATCCATCCATCCATCCATCCATCCTTGATATAGAATCTCATTGAAAGATATTTATCCTTCTCTTTTGTTAAATTATTTTCTTTCCTTTTCTTAATCCTAATGTTTGTGCACAAATAAACAAGCGTTAGATATAATCTAATTGAGGGAGACCAAAGTTTAAAAATATAAAATAAAAAATTCTTGGATGGCAACACAAGGTTTGGAGGCATCTCCTAATTAACACATAGATGATTTATGTCTAGAAATTGCCCTGTGCAGGAGTCTACACAGGAATCTACTTCTGGGAGGCACACTTTTCTTGTCATCCTTCCTGCTTTTCTCTCAGTCACAGGACTCCATGTTAGCTATTTCCTTTTTAGATGGATGGGTTAAAAATATCCTCAACCATGGCTGCATGACAATGTTTAGATCCCCACACCAGAGATCCCAACTTCTAGACTGTAGGTTTTCCAGCCCCCTCTTCCAAATCCCCTCTCCACCCTTCCGCCCACATTCAAATGTAGATTCAAGTTGGAGGAACACAGAGGAAGGTCATTCATTCTCCACTAGCTCTGAAGTTCTGGTGGAGGAGAGACTCACTAGAGGAAACTTTGTTTTATCACCTTTGTACCCAGCACCTATGCCTGTGCTCGGCTTACAGGAAAGGCTTAAGTGTCTGCTCTGGAATGAATGAATACATTCCTCTGAGCACAGGATATCTGAGAGAGGGTTGGCTCTCTTAGTTTCCGGTCTGATGTGCTGATGTAAGAGCATGACACATTAAACTGTGACCCATCTGAAGATCAGCTGTCACCTGGGAGGAATATCACAAGGGAACAGGCTAATATCAGGACACACTGAACAGACCCGTCAGAAGAGACTGGACTCCTGGTGTTCGGTTCTCATGAGACAAGGCAGATTGCCAGTGTTAGGATAATTTCATCAGGGCTGGTGTGTGTGTGTGTGTGTGTGTGTGTGTGTGTGTGTAACTGGTTGAGGACACTACCGGGAGGGGAGGTTATTGCAAAGAACAGCTTGGTGCAGGACTAGTTTGGAGGGAAGGAGGATGGTGTTATCTTTACCAGTTAGTAGGGACTGCCTCAGCCACCGGTGGAGGGTAGCAGAATTAGGGAACAAAGAATTTAGTGTGGTCAGAGTGTAGTGAAGCTTGGCTGGGAGAGTTTGTTAGGGCTTGTGAATTTTTAACTGCTCTAAGTTTAACTGCTCT
>PVHY01013673.1:0-15859 GCA_004024945.1 Uropsilus gracilis
CTCTCTCTCTCTCTCTCTCTCTCTCTCTCTCTCTCTCGTGCTCTTGTTTTTGTCTTTCCTTCTGTTTGGCTGTAATCATTAACTCCAGCGTCTCTTTCCGGAGGGGGCCTTTCCACCCACGCAAGGTTACCCAGACACCTGTCACTCCAAGCACAACTTTCACCACTCTAAGCCAGTGGGAGCTCTACCTCCACTGGCGCTGCAGCGTGGCCAAGCGTTGTCCCTGGGATTCCCTCATACTAGCGTCCAGACGCAGCAGGGCAATTGGGATGCATGGGAGAAGAAGGAAGAAGCGAGAGCTCCCAGAGCTGACCAGCATCAATTTCACCTGGAGACCTCACTGGGAAAGGGGGTGTGTGCATATGCACAGCCCAGCTTCTGACCCCACCAGCCAGCTCTTTATGGGCAAGGGTTCCAAAAGATGGGGCAACCCCACCAATAGAAGCTTGCCCCACAGGCTGGCCAAGACCAGCTTTCTTTGCAGATAAAGATCTCTCGGGCTAATTGAATTTTGGATCAGCAAATATTTATTGAGTAACAGTCTGCCTCGGGCACTTTGGGGGGGTGTTTAGCATAAACTCATATTCCCCTCCTTTCTCTGGCAATGAATAGCCTCATTTCCCATGATTCACAGTGAACGCCAGCAAAAATATTCATGGCAGCTGTGCCTCCATTTCTGGGAAGGATCAAGATGTTATTTTTTTTTTTTCTCAAGGCAGTTTAACAAGGCTTTCAAAACCCCAGAACATTGAGGTAGAAATCCTGGGACCATGATGTCCCCGCTCCACCAGCAGAGATGTTTCCACCCAGGGGCTGAGCCTTTGTCCGTGGAAGGCTTGATGGAAGAGTGGAGTTAGATCATCAGGGCCCATCTGTCTTACACTTCAATATGCAAATTTGTTGATGCTGATCAAGGGCGCAGCTCCCCATTTCTCCTTTCCAGGATTTCCTTTCATCCTGAGATGACTCTTCTCTGACAGCTCAGGGGACTAGGAGGAGCTCGTTGTTTATGTCAGCAATAAACCCCTGCAGAGTCAGCATCAAGGTGGGTCTGTCTGCTCTGTGATGTCTCTGTCACGCCCTGAACCCAACATGGGACTTACCCTCAGTGCAGCACTGGACATATCTATTTCACTGTGTGAAAGTTTAAAGTGAACTCCTTAGAGTTAACGAATACATTACTTTGAGATCTCCCAAGTCATATATAAATTGTTCATTTAATTTCATAGATGCACCTGTGAACCTTATCTTACTATCCGTTTTCATAGAAAGGCTGATATGAAAGAAGTTAGCCTGATGCTGAAGCACACAATAAGGCCTTCATAAATACCTTTTTTCATAAGGCCTTCATAAATATCTCCCTTTATTTCCTGGAGAAAAAAAAAGGATCTTTCCTTTAAGGTACGTGAGCAATTCTCTTCATCTTATCTCCTGGGTAAGATCTTTTACTGAGTCAACACATTTCTACCAGATTTCTGCCAGTCATCACATTTCTACCATCACATTTCTATCAGTCTCCTTCCCACTCATCAGTAGAACCCAGTTCTACCTGTAGACATGAAGGAAAATGAGAAAAGTAAAAGGTAAATAATGAGCAGGCACTTGTTTGGGAGAACAATTCACAAAAGTGGAAACGGAACAGGGAAATGGCCCTTGGAAAAGTCCAGAAAAGATAACCCAGCTAGGATAAAGCAACAGGACAAGAGGTGCTTCCACCTGATGAAAATCAGCTGAGTTTGACAGTTTAAAGCTGTCGAGATGGGGTGTCTGCCGGATAACTAGGAGCAGCTATGGGGACCTTGGAACCAAACGTGCATCCATCTTTTTAAAATTCATGGCTCCATTGGCCATTTCAATCAGAGTACATTATATCGTAGCTGCAACTATTATCCTAATACGGCCTAAAAAAGGCATTTGAGGATTTGCAAATATCAGCTTGAAGGTCTCCAAACATGTTCATTTAATACCAATGACTCAACCGCTTATGCCGCCATGATGGAAAGAAATAATGAGAAATGGTGCCATCAACTTCAGCTTTCTTTGCCACAAAGACAACCTGTGTTACATAATAGTACATAATAGTAATGATCCCAGGCTAGGACAGGGGAAGGGAGCCTACATGAATCTATTTCTCTCTTTCCATGCGTCCACCATCCACATGTCCAGGCCCTTAGTATCATTTTGTATCTTCCCCATGTAAATGGCCTATACTGGAAGGCCACCCAGAAATGAATTTTTAGCAGAAATCAGTTGTTGATATAATAAAACTCTCACTTAGACTTGGATGATTCTAGCTGGGTGCGGTGGCACGTGCCTTTAAGCACAGCCTAGAGCACAGCTGAGATTAGGAATTGCTTGAGTCTGCAGATTTAAGATCCGCCTGGGGCAAATAGCAAGAGAGACTTAGTCTCAAACAATAGTTGGGCATGGTGGTGGGCACCTGTAATCCCAGCTACCTGGGAAGCTGAGGCTGGGGATCGTTTGAGTACATGATACCCCGGGCAACATGTCCCTTGGGGGGAAAAAAAAAAGCTTGGATGATTCTGCTTTAAAATTAAATGATAAGGCCGGGCACGGTGGCTGTGCCTGTAAGCTTCAGCCTATGAAGCGGCCGGGTCTAGGGATCGCGGTTCGAGTCCTGCCTGGGGCCCGTAGTGAGACCTAGTTCCAAAAAAATAGCTGGGCATGGTGGCGCATGCCTGTAATCCCAGCTACCTGGGAAGCTGAGGCTGGGGATTGCGCAAGTCTGTGGTACCCCAGGCAACAAGAGCCTGCGGTTCCACGGGCAAAAATAGCGAGACCTAGTCTCAAAAAATAAATAAATTAATTAAATTAAATTAAATGATAAACCTGTTTCCTGTTTCATAGCTCCTTATTGAGCAAAAAGAGCTGTATTTTCTTTTGAAACTTCTCCTTGAGTCAGAATAAAAGCTTCGGTTCTCTGCCCTGGGGTCATGTGAGGCATATTTTTCAGTGGACATTGCCTGGAAAACACTAATTGTGAGGACAATTAAGGAAGCTTTGCTAAGTTGCTAGCTACCAGCTAACTGGTAATTCCATTGACTTACCTACTTTTCTGAGGCAGCTGAGGTAGGAGGTGGAAAAAGTTAATTGTTGCAAGTTCTTGAGCAAACAAGGAACTTTCTCTACCTCTCCCACAGTGCTCATGACATATGACAAATCTGCCTGTTTTTAACAGTTGAAAGAGACTAAGAGAGAAAGTATAGAAACAGATCAATGGAACAAAATAGAACATTCAGAAACAGACTCCATAAATATAGCCATCTGATCTTGGACAGAGTGTAAATACAGTTCAGTGGAGGAAAAGATATTCTTTTCAACTAATGGGTGTTGCAAACAATTGTTTCTCCAAAGGAAAAGAAATAAATCTTTATATCAAGCTCAAACCTTACATAAAAATGAACCCACAATGGATTATAGATCTAAATGAAAAGCATAAAGCTTTTAAAAGAAACCTGGAATAAATTCTTGTAGCCTGGGGCTAGGCAAAGTTTTCTTAGAAATGAAATCATAAAGGTCAAAAATAGATAACTGAATTCCATTAAATTGAAAACTTTCTTCTTTCAAAGATACTATCACAAGAATGAAGAAATAAAGAATAGGTTAGGAGTGTATATTTGGAAACTACCTGTCTAATGAAGGACTTGTATTCAGAATATACAAATAATTCTCAAGTTCAGCAATTTGAAAACATTAATGCAATTTAAAACGGGGAGAGAGGGGACTAGCTGGAGCAGGTGAGGAGGGGAGGTGGTGGGTGGCCCCCAGGGACTGAAAGGATGTGAAATATATATAAATAAAAAATAAATAAATAGGAAAAAAATAAAAAGGGGTAAAGGACTAGAATAGATACTGACCAAAATACAATAAGTACAAAGATAGTAAATATTATTATTCAACAGGGAGATGCAACTTTAAAAGCATTTACCAGAGCTTACATATTTTTTCCAATATCCTTTGGGATCTACTTCTTATTCCAAAAAAAACCATCATGGGAATATCACAGAGTATTTGCACTGCCCTAGAAATTCTGTGTTCTGCCTACATCCCTCCTCAACTCTTCCACTAATTTCTGGCAACCAGTGATCCTTTTACTGTCACCATAGTTTTACCTTTTCCAGAAAGTAGAGTTATACTTTATGTAGTCTTTTCAGATTAGCTTCTCTTGCTAATTACTAAGCATTTTATTTTATTTTATCTTTTCATGGTTTGATAATTCATTTCTTCTTAGTGCTGAGTAATATTCCATTGTCTGGGTGAACTGTGCACTTATCCATCACCTACCGAAGAATAGCTTGGTTATTCCCACATTGGAGTAATTATAAATCAATCTGCTGTAAATATCCAGTGACAGGTTTTTGGGTGAATATATGTTATGTATTACTCCTTCGGATAATACATGAAGATGTAATGGCTAGCTCCTGTGGTAAGCATATTTTTAGTTCCATAAGATAACAATGAAGGGACTGTACCATGATGAAATCCATGACCACGAATAACAGCTCCTACTGTTTCATATCCTCCCCAACAATTGCTCTGGTCAGTGTTCTAGATTTTGCCATGGTAATAAGTGTGTGGTTGGATCTCATTGTTCTTTTAATTTGTTTATATCTTGATGTATTTCCCTAGTGACAAAGAACCTTGGAGCTTCTTTTCACAGGCTTATTTGACACCTGTATGTCTTCTTTGGTGAGGTTAATGATGGTCAGTAAACTCTTTTTTTTTTTTTAATCAGGAATTTTTGTTTTCTTTTGTTGAGCTTTATGAACTCTTTGCATATTTTGGATGAAAATCCTTTATCAAAGAGATCTTTTACAAATGATTTCTCCCAGTCTGTAGTTTGTCTTCCTATTTGCTTGACATTGTCTTCTACATAATAGAAGATTTCCCTTTAATGGAGTCTAGTTTCTTATTAGTTCTTTGATTACAGTATCTCGGATACTATACCTAAAACATCACCACCATTCCCCAGGTCATCCAGGTTTTCTCTCATGTTCTCTTTTAGGAATTTTAAAGTTTTGCCATTCACATATCAACCTGTGATCCAGTTTGAGTTAATGCCTATGAAGGTATAAGATCTATTCTACAGTCAGTACATATGGATGTGCAGCTGTTCTTGTACTCTTTGTGGAAGAGATTATCTTTGCACCATTGTGTTACTTTTGCTTCTTTGTCAAAGATCAATTGACTATACATGGGAGTCTATTTCTGGACTTTCCATTTTCCCTTGATTTATTTGTCTGTTCTTTTGCCAATACCACATTATCATGATTACTGCAACTTGACAGCAAGCCTTAAGGTCAGTTTCTGAACTCTGTTCTTCCCCCTTCAATATTGTGTTAGTTAGTCTGGGTCTTTTTGCCATTACATGTAAACTCTAGAACCAGTTCCTCTAGATCCACAAAATAACTTGACTGAGATTGCACTGAACTATTAGATCTAGTTTAGAAGAACTGATATCTTGACAATACCAAGTCTTTCTGTCTATGAACATAGTATACTTCTTTTGTTTAGTTCTTTGGGTTTGTTCATGAGCCTTTTGTAATTTTCCTCATAAAGATTTTATACATGAATTTCCTCATATAGATTTTATACCAAAGTATTTAATTTGGGAGCTGCTAATGTCAGTGGAAAGGTATTCAATTTCTTGATCTATAGGAAAGCTATTAGACTTTATATATTGGTGTACTGAACCCTTTCAATTTCTATGTTCAGGCCTTCAATGTTCAGAGTATTTGATATAGTTAGATTAATAGCTACCATATCCGTTACTATGCTTTATCAACTGCCGTTGTTCTTTGCAACTTTTCTTTTTCATCCTTTGTGAAAAAAAGTTCTTTGTGTGTGTGTGTGTGTGTGTGTGTGTGTGTGTGTATGTGCTATTTTGACTGAGCATTTTTTGTGGCTTTACTTTCTCTCTTTTCTTACCATTATCAGTTAAGTTCCTTTAAACATTTGTTAGCAGTTGCCCAAGAGTAAGCAATAAACATTTATAACTAATCCAAGTCTACTTTCAAGTTACACTAAATTAGTTCACAGATAGTATGAGTACGTTATAATTCCTTCCTCCCGTCCATTCTATCCCTTGTATCATCGTTAGCCTCCATGTAAGCATACTATGTGTGTATACAAGTATATAGTATCTACATATCCAAATATCAAAACATATATAATTGAATACATTGTTATTATTTTGAGCAGACTTTTCTATTTTGTCAACTAAAATAAGAAAATTAAAATTTTTACTTTATCTTCACTTACTCATTCTCCAATATTCTATTTTCTTCTATGTTGAGTTTCTGACCTACATTATTTCCATCCTGGAGAACTTTTAAAAGAAATACACTACAAGGTAAGTCAACTGGCAATGTTGTCTCTCAATTTCTGTTTGTCTGAGAAAGTCATTCTTTCATTCTGTTTTTGAAATATAATCTTATGAGCATAAAAACTTTATATTGAATGGTTTTCTTTTGACTCTTTAATATTTCACTCCACTTCCTTCTTGCTTGCACAGTTTCTGAGAAGTAAGACATAATTCTTAACTTTGTTCCTCATAGGCAGGTATTGTTTTCTTTCTTTCAGGGTTCTCCTCTCTATCTTTAATTTTCTAAATCATTGGCTGTAATGTGGTTAGGTTTAAGTTAGCTTTATTCTGCTTTTTTGGTATTTATTTGTTTGGCTTTCTCTGAGCTTCCTGGATCTGTGGTTTGGTGTCTATCATTTGTTTGAGGAAATTCTTAGTCACCGCGGTTTCAAGCATTTCTTATTTCTTTCTCTGTGTCTCTTCCTTCCATTCCTTCCTTTACATTTAAGTTACAATTCCTGTATTTGATCTGTAGTCCTTAAATATTTTGCTGTTTGCTTTTTATTTTTATTTTTTTAAAAATAATCTTTGCTTTTCAATTTGGGGGCAGCTTCTATTTCAGAGATTCTTTCCCTACTCATGCCCAGTTGACAATAAGCCCCATAAGGGCACTCTTCATTTCTGCTCCAGAGCTCATTTATTACTAACATTTCCTGTCAGTTCTTAGGAATCTTCCTTAGGAATCTGCTGGTTTGGCCCATCTGTCCTTGTATGTTCCCTCTTTATCTTCTAAAGCTCTTAGAATGTTAATCATAATTGTTTTAAGTGCTCTGATACTCCCAACACCCCTGCTATATCTGATTCGAATTATGATTTTTGCCTTTTTACCTGCTTTTTTGTAATTTTTTTTATCAGTAGTTAGACCTAACATGCTGGATAGAAAGAAGTGTTGTAAACAAACCTTGAGTAACACAGCAAGGAGGTGTGGGAAGAGGGGGGGCAGCTCACAGCCCTGTGATTAGGTCAGTCTTTGCCTCAAGGCTGTGGCTTCACTGGTTGTTTTCCCCTCATTCCTAAAGTGGGATAGGATTGCTAGGCTGGGGAGGGTGAGGGTCTTTGTTTTCTTCTCCCTCCTGGAAGGCCAGAGCTAACTGGAGCTGGGCATCTCACTCTTCCTGGGCCAGCTGGGCACTGATAATACCAAAACAGGCTAAGCTTTGGCTAACCAGCTCCTCAGTGGCCAGACTTGTTTTTATTTTATATTTTATTTTATTTTATTTGAGACTAGGTCTCTTTCTTTTCAGAGACTAGGTCTCACTGTGTTGCTTGGGGTAGTCTCAAGCCCACGGACTCAAGTTATTCCTAGGCTCAGCCTCCCAAGTAACTGGGATTACAGGTGCACATCACTGCGCCTGACAGAGACCAGGCTTGTCAAGGACAGGTTGCTCTGGGGGATGTCAACAGGCTTCCTTTCCCCTCCCTCAGAGGAAGCACATGGCAATCTCCACTTCCTGTGAGGGACTAGTGGAGAACCTGCTAGTAAATCTCACACAGTTGTGGGATCCCCCATGTCTGGGTACCCTAGGTTTTTTTTAACTCTCAGAATTTTCTCCCCTGACTTCCCAGCAAGCCACCCATTGCCTGCCAGCTTTCCACCCGGCCCTGGTTCTTACTGTGCTTTGTAATTCTGAGCCTCTGTTCAGGATCTGTGACTGCCTGCCCTGTTCCTCTCTTTGGTTTGGAGACAGAGGTCTGTACTTGTCTCACGAGTTCAAGAACAGCTGCTGATGTTTCCCTTTGTCACGTGTTGTTTGGGTGGCGTGGGTGGGAACACACAGCTCCACTGCCGGTCAGATTGGAGACCAGCATCCAGTGGTGTCTGCTGAACTCTCACTGTTATATCATAAAGATTGCTAGTTGTTACACTGCTAGTGATTTCAATCTCTAAAACCAGACAGCTGAACAACAAGGTAATTAAGCCTAGCATATGACAAGGGAAAGGTCAGGAGGGTAATGCTGGACAGGTAAATATGTTCTTACTACCTGGGATGGTGGCCTTTCTGGACAACATTTTAATAACTGGGTATTCTGGAAATACTTGAAAATATATAAGAGGAAATTAAGCAGGGGAGGAAAAACTGCACAATGATGTTAACAGCTATTTTTTTATATTTGTATATATTTTCTATGCTACTGCTCATCAGAAAAAGAAGTAAACGCTACAAGAGCTTCTTGACATAAAAAACTCACTTGTTGACACTTCCTTTATATCTGCTTTTCAGGTTTGCCAACATTATTTTACACCATTAAGAAACAGACCTGATCTCCTAACATAGATGCTTGAAAATAGGAAAACATTATTAGCACGACTGTCAAGTATCTATTTCTGTGTTGGTGATCTTTATTAAGATGTATCATGCCGAGGGAGGAAATATATCAGCAGGGAAAAAAAGAAACGAAAATGTATGTAGGTCAGCGGTAGGAAGGGAGCATTCATAAATCATTTCTCGGGACACATCTATTTTTTCAAGGTAGCTACACAATTTCAAGGGCAAGCATTGGACAGAAATATGGGAAAGTACATTGGGAAATTTGAAAAGAACCTTAACCTTGTACAACCGAGAGTACTGATCTCCTTCCAGTTCTGTGCTGGGTGCCCCAAATGTAAGGTCCTATGAGTTCATAGTTCCCTTCCTTTTGTAAAAGGCAGTCAGTTAAAAGACAAAATGGAAAGAGTGGTATCCTAGACCTTGTACGGAAGGACCCCACGTCTCCCTGCAGCTGGCTCAAAAGGAATCTCAGGGAAGACTGGATAGAGGCAGGGTGCATGCTGGGAAATGAGCCTGGCAGAGGCAGAAGGGAAAGGGCCCCCAGGCACAGACAGGTGGGGTGCTGACAGCCTTTCCACTGGAGGGCACCAGCCTCATTTGGAAAGATTGTGCAAGGCCTGGACTCACTGTTTTTCCGTTTTCCCTTATAGGCGATGGAGAACCCTGGAAGGACAACAAACTGAAATGCAGCTATTGGTCTTCAAAGTGCTTCACTGTGGATTTGTCCATGGAGTTACCCATCTCTCAGCCCTGCAGGCCTGGTTTGTCACCATCATGGGTCTCCTGGGGCAGACCCAGCCCTGCAAACCAGGTCCTTGGACTTGGCCACACCTATGTGTGTAAGACCTACTGGAAAGAGTAGCCCACACAAGGGCCCATGGCTTGGTGAACTAACTGAGCACATTCCCCAGCTCTGCTGACTCCTTACCAGGCGTCCCTGCGTCAGACACAACCTGTGTGATGTCAGGTGGAGACTCAGAGGAGCCACAGGAAGTGGAGCTGAGAGGTGAATGAAAGGTCAGTTACAAGGCACAAGGAGTTGCCACCTCACCTATGGGGAGTCCTGAAGATGCTAAACAAGATTTCAGACATCTTCCCCATCACAGTGGCCAAGGAAATTCGCCCACCAACCTCGCCCACCACCGCAGCAGAACAAAACAAACTACCAGTTCTAGCCAGGCACAGTGGCTTGTGCCTGTAAGCTTCAGTCTAAGAAGCCGCTGGGGCTAGGGATCACGGTTCAAATCCCGCTCGGGATAACTTAGCGAGACCTAGTCCCAAAAAATAACTGGGCGTGATGGTGCACGCCTGTAATCCCAGCTACCTGGGAAGCTGAGGCTGGGGATTGCTTGAGTCTGTGGTACCACAGGTAACGGGAGCCTGCGGTTTCATGGGCAAAAATAGTGAGAACTAGTCTCAAAAAAAAAAAAGCAAACCAAACAAACAAAAAAGGAACACTACCAATTCTTCATATCTGCTCTCATCCCCCACATCCCTGACCCTATAAAATAGTCCCCTCCACAGTGGTCTGAATTCACTGACCTTGCCCTAGGGTCTGTGAATTTCACCCAGGTGCGCACATAATAAAGACTTGTCTTTATTCTACTGGGCCTGCTTTTTCTTTTCCCTCCTTTCAGTGACCACCTTGGTCTTGAACTAGAATAATGGCTGAGGGTCTGGAGAAGAGAGAAGACACCTGTGAGGCCCCTGTGTTCTCCTGCACATTAACTGGAAAGACTGTTCTAAGGACCATGGTGCAGTAAGTGGTCCACCACCATACAAGGCTCTCTGACAAACTTGCTTCATTCAACTCCATACTTGTCAGCTAGAACATTCCATGCCCAAAGCTTGTTGAAGGCCTTGGCGTCTCCATATCTAGGGCCGGTTTTCTCCATTCTCAGTTGATAATATCTATGTATACAATCTCACCCAAGTCAAGTTTTGCGGGCCTTTTCAAAGCTGCTAGCACTTAGGCCTGGCATGGTGGCTCGTGCCTGTAAGCTTCAGCGTATGAAGCGGCCGGGGCTAGGGTCGCGGTTCGAGTCCCGCCTGGGGCCCGTAGCGAGACCTAGTTCCAAAAAAACAGCTGGGTGTGGTGGTGCGCGCCTGTCATCCCAGCTACCTGGGAAGCTGAGGCTAGGGATTGCTTGAGTCCGTGGTACCCCGGGCAACGAGAGCCTGCGGTTCCATGGGCAAAATAGTGAGACCTAGTCTCAAAAAAAAAAAAGAAAAGAAAAGAAAAAAAAAAGCTGCTAGCACTTACAGTTACGCCTCGTTAGGCAACCTTAAAAAGAACATGTGAGGGATGGCAATTTTTTTTTTTTTTTTTGGCATAGTGGAAAGGAAATGGGGTGTGGGGATTTTTTTTTTTATCTAAAGGGTCTCTGAGATACCAATCAAGAGCTCTTCCGTGCAGGGAACACCCACCCTGGGCTGAGACCACTCAGTCTGGGGAGCATCTCTGTTCTCCTGGACTCTTCATGCCTTCTAGCTTCTTTCCCTATGGCATTGCTGGTACTTGTACTCTTATGTTTTTCACCAGTTCTTCTCTCCTACTGAGCATCCTTCTGGCTTGGTGATGAGTTCCATTTCTTACTTTATGTCTTTATTCAATCCACTGGCATGACTTCAAAGACCCCAGTGGATCACTACCCCCACCTGCAGCCTCCATCCCCACATCTCCTCCAAACACCAGCATTTATAGCACCCTGTGGCATGTCCTGCCAGGTGTCTTAAAGTTTGTTCAAAACAAACATATCTAAATAGAATTGATAAAGTTTTATCTGTATCAGAAAAATAAGATTGTCTCCTAGTACAAGTTAAATCATTTGCAGATTTTTTTTAAAGTGAAAAACTCTACATCACCACCACCTTTGCATACACAGACTATTTAGATTTTGTTTTTGTTGGTTTCATTCTACAAACGAGGATAGTATTATGTACACTTTCTCAGCATTTCATTCCTCAACAATATAATGTGGAAATTCCATCTGCTTATGCTGCCATGTTAACTCCTGTAGACAAATTCACCATGGAAATAGCTAGATAATAGGCTACAATACAAGAACACCACCATTCACTCTGCTTCTGATGGCTGTTCTCTTTGTTTCAAGGGTGCTGCCTGCAAACAATGCTACAATTCATCCATATTTTTCCATAGTCCTGAATAGCTGATATAATGTAAGAAATATCTTTTCTCTGAAGCTGCGAGAACAACACAGCAGCTAAAGCACTTTGGTATCGTCCCTGCAAAAGTGAATAACCCCTACTTTTGAAGAACTTCCAAGTTTAATATTCATTCAGTTTCTCTACAATTTCTTTGTCAGTGTTCACAGCTTTGACTTGAACATCATTTCCTTTAACTTTTCAAGTGTATCACCACAGGCTTTTACGTAACAATGGTCCTTTATGATTGCTTTCATCTCTTAAATATTAAACTCTGGTCTTTTCCTCCAGATCAGTTCTATCTTCTATTTTAAGGAGAATAGAAAAAGGAACACCCATCTTCCCCAAATTAAGTCATCTTTGACTTTCTCCTGGGACTCCCATCCTATGTTCACTCTTCTATTCAATCCTGTCTGCCCCTAAAATGGCCCTTAAATTTTGTAGGTCATCCATTTACAAGGTAAATGAAGAAAAAAGATCACTATATGACAACAAAGAACTCTTAAAAATGATGAGACAAATCTCAATAGAAAATAAAATAAGAAAGCTCATCTTGCATTGTAGTGTGGAAAATAGAAAGTAAAACCATGAATTAAAGAACTAATATCACTTTCCAACTTCCTGGCCACTGCTGAAGAAAATAAAAAATTTCATTGCTGACATGGAAATGGTACTTCTAAAACAGTGCTGGTTGATATGTGAATCACTATTGTTTTTTTAGAAAGGGAATTGGCAGCTATAAAGTGTATCACAGCAATCTCACTCTTAGAAGCCCAATCCAAATAAATAATTATAAGCTGCAAGTATGAATGATGATGTCATCAATCATAGTCCCTATCATATATTAAGCACATTTCTATGCCAGAACTGTCTTAAATATTTTATAACTATTAACTCATATTATCCACAGGACATTCTTATTATTCCTGTTTTACAAATGAGCTGGAAAATATTTGTACAGGGATGTCTATGACAGCATTATTGGCAATGGAGACAAAGGAATTACCTGTCAGTTAGCAGTTAACTAAAATGTGACCAACCACATCTAAACAACACTGTGAAATCATTGCAAAGGATGATTTCATTTGTGGCTTTCAGCCTTGGCTGCACAGAGTCTGGGAGCTTTTGTAAAACAGGTACTTGGTGTTTATCCCCAGACTATATTTAGGTGGTTATTAGTTACCACGTAAACTCCAGCTTCTTTTTTGTGGTGATTCCACCATATGGGCAATAATGGAGTTGCCGTGCCCTCTTGTGATGGACTGAGCTGTGCACCCCTAAATTCTTATGTTGAATCTCTAACCCTCAGTAGCCCAGAATGTGGCTGTGTTAGGGTTCTGAGCCTATAAGAAAGCAGGGAAGTTGAAATGGGTCTGAGTGGGGACAAGTGACATTATAAGATCAGGGTGATGGGTAGCAGAAAGTTTGGACTGGATCTCACATTAAGCACCACGAAAGTAAAGTGTCTCCCTCCCTTAATGTTACAGGCAGCTCTCCCCTCCCAAGGGACCGCACCCCCCCTGGGAAAGGAAAACAAACAGATAGGCAGCTCCTGCCTGGTAGATAACCCAGCACATGTGCTTGTAAATTTAATGTATGTCTCAAAACATGTCTGCCATATTGGACCTCTGCTTGGTTTGGGAGTAAGAATGCAAATATGTGTAATTTAAGCTTTGCAAAAGGATATTAAAAAAACCTGCAAATGAGCATTCGGGGCGCTGTGTCTCCCTTGAACTGGTAGCCCTCAGCTGAGTCCTAATAAACTTTTTCTTTTGTCTTTATCTTCCTGTGTCTGGGGTGTCTGTGCTGGGCGGCATTTGATGCAGGGCCTCACAAGGGAGGCCTCAAGGATGTGGTGACGTGGAAGAAATGCCACAGAGGATGCAGGAGAAGAGGCCAGCGGCCAGGTGAGGAGAAACCAAACCAAGCCTTACCTCAGACTTCTGATGCCCAGACTGTGAGGAAACAGAGTTCATGACTCAAGCCTGTGGTGTCTTATTGGAGCAGCCAAGCTGACCATGACATCTGCTTTCTGTGTGGATACAGTCTGACAGAGCGCTGCACACCACTGGAGAACTCACAGGCCTTTCCCAGTCTGCAGAGAGGGTCACTTAGCATCACCTCCTGTGCTGTACCCCCTGATGCCCCTAACCACTGCTCCAGGAAGGGCCACAACCTTTCAGCTGGTGTCCACTGGGTGTGTATGTATGGGGTGGAGGGGGGTGCACTCTTGAATTTCTGGAAAGTGCTTCTCTTTCTCCTCCTGCTGATTGAGGACAGCTCTTTCTTTGCTCCCTCCTCCCTCCTTGGGGTGTTCAATCCTCGGCTCACAGGGATCTCTGCAACCACACTAGTTTCCACTTTGTGGCTTTTCTTTAAGAAGCTGTGAGGCCTCTTAAAATGCTTCTCTGTGTGGCTTGTCCTGTTATCGCTGAGTCCTAATTTAGATGCCCTGAGTGAAAATATTACAGTAAAAGCTTCCTTCCTTCTTTCCCTCAGGACTAGGAAACCAAGAAGTTCTACCAGGAACAGTGGCCTGGCCGCCTCTGAGGAAACAGACCTTTCAACGCGCCTCAGGAAGGTGCCACCGCCCAGAAGAACACTCAGGCCCTCCGGAGTGTCTGTTTCACTACTCAGAAAGCACAAGATTTGTTCTTGAAACCTGACTAAGAAAAACCTGACTAAGGAATCGCGGCTTTTTGACATAGGCTGATGTCAGTTTATAGTTGACAGTTAATGTCGAGAAATTAAAGTTTGGCCTTTGGGGCAGGTGCTCCTTCCATAAAAGGGATCAAGCTTGACTCATCCATATGAAGCACTAACAACAATAAGAAAGAAGAGAAAAGAAGTAAGTGCAAGGCCGGGCATAGTGGTACGTGCCTGTAGGCAGCACCCTAGGAAGCCGTGGTGGGGACAAGGGATCGCGGTTCAAGTCCTGCTCAGGGCAACTCAGCGATACCTAGTTCCAAAAAAAAGCTGGGTGTGGTGGCCCGCGCCTGTAATCCCAGCTACCTGGGAAGCTGAGTCTGGGGATTGCTTGAGTCCGTGGTACCCCGGGCAACGTGAGCCTGCGGTTCCATGGGAAAAAATAGTGAGGCCTAGTCTCAAAATCAAGAAATAAAGAAACAAACAAACAAACGAATGAATGAATGAATGAATGAATGAATGAATGAATGAATGAATGAATGAACGAACGAATGCAGTTTGGTGCCTGAAGGTCAATGAGTTGTTCCAAAGAACATTTCACAGTGACTAGGGCCAGTTCAAAGAATTCTGTTGTGCTTGGTTTCTGCTCCTCAACTTGCACAAAGGCTGAAATGCTTCTTGCAAGCAAGTCTCTGCCTCAGCATCTCAGCACCCTTGGGGTCCAGAGCTGATGGAGTGGAGACAGAGACAAGCTTCTGCCTGTAGGGTTTTTCTGTAACAAGGAGGCCCCCAGGGAAAGAGGAAGTTCCAGGTTCCTTGCTCCAACCAAGAAGAGTAGAACTGAGTAGGGAGGAGAAGCTAGAGAGAGAGAGAGAAAGAAGGAAGGTGGTCAAAGAGAAGACCTGGAGGAGGCATGTGGAGCAGAGTCGTGTGAAGAGGTTGGGCTTGCATCTTGGCCTTGGACTTGTGCCACTAGTGGACTAGGGGACATGGAAGGAGACACTTGAAGAGACGTGGGTGAGAGACCCATGGGGAGGTTGCCAATGGCGGCCTTTATCTTTTTTCTTTTTTTTTTTAATTCATTTTATTGATTTATCACAATTGTGAATTAATTGATCCCTCCTCCTTCCTCCATATCCTCCCTCTGTATCCCCCTTCCTCCTCCCTCCATATCCCTCTTCTGTATCCCCCCTTCAGTCACTCCTCCCATTTTTCTGCAAATTGTTGTTTGGTTAAGTTGATGTTTAGTTGTTGGTTGTTTGGCCTGTTGTTCTCTTCCGATATATGGTGAGTGTGTGTGTGGTTTTTTGTTGTTGTTGTTGTTTTTTTTACCCCGGGGGCTTTCCCACTTCACTAACATTTGTTAACTATCCTGATCTTTTGTGCTCTTCTC